>JAQQSV010000547.1:0-58930 GCA_028646515.1 Pseudochirops corinnae
TGTTGGTTTATTGTCTTGTTTTTGTAATTTTATTTAATGAATTTATGAATTATGTTTGGTTTTTTGTTTGATCAATTCCTTCTTTAAGCATAGATTATTTAGTTTTCAAATAATTTAAATCTATGTTTACATGCCACTTTATTAAATATAATTTCTTTATTGCATTCTGTATTTAAAAGAGTTGTATTTATTACTTCTGCCTTTTTGCATTTGTTTGTGAGGTTTTATGCCCTCAAAAATAGTCAATTTTTATGAAAATGCCATTTACTGCTAAGAAAATTGTATATTACTTTCTATTTAAATCTACTTTTCTCCAGAGGTATATCATATTTAACTCTTCTAAATTCCATTCAATTTTTATCTTTTTTTCTTAATTACTTTGTGGTTTGATTTATCTCACTCTGAGAGGGGAAAGTTGAGGTCCCCTTCTAGTACAGTTGAATTACTCCTAAAACTCATTTAACTTTTCTTTTAAGGGTATGGCTGCTCTACCATTTTGGGTGTATATGTTTAGTATTGATATTACTTCACTATTGATAGTACCTTTTAGTAAAAGATAGTTTCCTTATTTTTCTATTTTAATTTAATTAAATTAATTTTTGCTTTTCTTTAGTGTGGGATTGTGCTTCCTACCATTGCTTCTCTTTCTTCTTCAGTTAGAGCAAAAAAGATTCTTCTGTATCCCCTTATATTATCTCTAGGTTTACCTTTCTGTTTCAAGTGTGTTTCCTATAAACAACATATTTTTGTATTCTTGTTTCTGACCCATTCTATCTGCTTTTATTTTATTGGTAAGTTCATCCCATTTACATTCAAAGTTATGATTTGTACCTTTCTCTCCACTCTCTTGTTTTTTGTTTATTCTTCTCTCTCTTTCTATCATGTCCCTCTTCAAAAATTTGTTTTGTTTCTGAACACTGCCTCTCTTAATCTACCTTCCTTATTATAACTTCCCCTCTCTCTTTTTCCCTTCCCTTCCTACTTTCCTGTTGGGTAAGAGATTTCTGTTCCCGTGTGTGTGTGTGTGTGTGTGTGTGTGTGTGTGTGTGTGTAGTGTGTGTATTTGTTCTTCATTCTTTGAATCAATTCTAATGGGAGTAAAATTCAAATGTTGCTGGCTGCCACCTTCGCCCTTTCCCCATTTTCCACTCCACTGTTAAAACTTTTCCTCTCATATCTCTTTAAAGTTATTTTTTTTTTTAGCTCTTCCAGCAACTCTTGTTGTGTTTGTGCCCAATTTACATTTTTAAATTGAAGCTTTGTCTAAAGCTGGTTTGACATTGTGATCTTCTGAGTTTGTGTCTTGTTCTTTGTCAGCATAATAGCTTTTTATGATATGTTTTTTTAAAAAAAATGTTCATTTTTTCAGTTTATTTCTTGACTTTGACTTTATGGTAAAGTTGAACTTTTCTTACTTTTTTTTTTTCAGGGGAGTGGCCATTGTCCCATGTTTTAGGCTTTTTCAAGCTGCTATATTAAGAGTTAGTCATTGGATTTTGGAAGTTTTCAGTACTTTCAATGTGGTGTGATCTGGGAAGAGATGTAGTTTCTGCTTTCTTGGTTTGTGCTCTGGTACTTATCCAGGAAGAGCCCTTGATCGTTACTTGCTTGTGATCTCAAGTACTATTGCTACTTAGGGTCCTTACTTCATTGTGATTGAAAAGACTCCTCTTTTCCCTGCAACTGAGACCCTGAAGTGGATATGGGCAATGCGGCTGCCAAACAGCATCTCTCATCCACCTAATTCCAGCACAGGGATCCCCTGTAATCTTTTTTGACCAGTTGCCAATCCCTTCATAGTCTGTCAACTAAAAGATCTGTAAATTGCTGCTGCTGCTATCCCACCATTGAATGAATTCCACAGCTGTTATTGTTGCCATGTATCCTCTAGGCCAACCCCCACCCCAATGTCACAGATCTCTCCTTCTGACCTCTTAAGTTATCTTGGGCTGCCTTTTATTGGCTTTTCAATCAATAATTCAATTTGAGATGGATATTATTTTAGAGCTGTTTGGAGGAGAGGGTTAGGAGAGCTCAGCTATAGAGCTTACTCTGCTCTCCTATCTTGGCTCTGCTGTCTAATTCACCTTCCATTATATCTTTCTCTATCCCTATTTTTAACTGAACTCTTTTTAAAAAAGAATTTTCTTATCATACAATAACTACATCTCCAAAATATCAACTTCCTCAAGTTATCTTTTGGTAGATATTTGTCACAGAAGACAAAATTATCAGTTCTGGTGTTTTCTCCATCAAGATATGTGTAACTATTTGTTCTTTATTCAGCATTTCTTTAGATCATAAGATTTCTAGAATTCATTTATTTCATTTCACCCCAGAATATATCTAAAATCAAGAGACTTGAAAATCTTCAGTCACCCAATTATAACATATTTTACATATAAGATAAATTGAAAAGAAGAATTGATCAAACTGGAAAATTAAGTTTAAGTTTTAGACAGATAACAAAAAATAGTACATAGTTACAATAGTTATATTAGAGGCTGGCTTTGAGATTGAACTAAAGCTGTATACTTTGTAATCTGGTGGCTTAATCCCAGTAGCTTTTCCTAACACTTATCCTAATATTTGTCTATAATTTGATATAATCCTTGCTACATCACAGAACTCTTCTCCCCCATTATAGAAATTGTTTTACGTAGTATAGTACTACATTCACATTTCTTTGGGTTACTTAGTCAGTGGTCAGAAAAAAAAGGAATTAAAACCCTTATAGCTTGACACTTGTTCTGAGAGTTAAAATTACATGGAACCCAAAGATGTCAAAGTATCAACTATGGGCAGCATCCTATATAGCATGTATTTTTGAAGCTGATCTTGGTAACAACCAAACAGGTCACCATGTATGCCCACTTTCCAAGACTAGGCAAGAGATAGAATGCTTCCATGGAATATGAGGTAGAGGTATCACTGAAACTCAATAGTTATCATTTCCCCACCCCTTCCACTTCTGGTTACCAACACGAACATCTCTTATGTCACTAATATTTAAACTGAAGAGTGTCTTATAGGAAAGGATAATTGGAGTTAACAGATAGCTCACCTCAGGCACTTATATTTCTTACTTACAATTTTCTCTCTTCTGTCTCCAATCAATTTATCAATCAATAAGACTTTATTAAATGCTTATTCTGCTAGGTCCTAATCCTGCCCTCAAGGAAATTTTATATATATATATATATATATGTATGTATATGTATATATATATATATACACACATACATACATACATACATATATATATATATATATATATATATATATATATATAACATCAGATATGGTATCATTTAGGGGCAGGGTGAGAGGAATTGTAAAGTATACTTTGGCTCATATCAAATAACATAAACTTAGGTTTTGCTTTTGTTTTTTCTAAAAGTTTTGATCATTTAGAGCTAATGCAGTAGTAGATACCATGGGATGCTATGAAAATAGGAGACTTTGAGAAAGTGTAAAACAGGTGTAAATTTTGGGATCTCTCACCTCTAATACTGCACTGCTAAACTTTGATCCAAACAAGTTTCTAAGTATAATCAATTTCTATACTTGAAAACAAACAAACAAAAAATTAGACTCATCAACTTAGAGTTAGAACAACACTTCTAATCTAACCTCTCAAACAAGATTGAAATCTTTTCTATAGCTACTGTGATAAGCAGCCTGCTTCACAGGAACTGATTTGAATCTGGAAGAGACATTTGGGCCATTTCATACAATTTGTTAATTTTTCAGATGAAAAAATTGAGGCTTTGACATTATCCAGTGATAAGGAACTCACCTTTGCAGTAGATCATCTTGAGATTTTGAAAGCTGCCAATGACAAGGAAATTATCTCCTAACTAGTCAGTTTCCTTAAATATTCGGCAGCTATAATTGTTCCAAAGTTCTGCTATTGATCGAAGGGAAATTCCTCTTAGACATTCTTTTAGGCCCTGTTGAAAGGATCTTCAGTTCCAAACATACTTTTCCAACTAAAACCACATCTTTTACCAAATAAAAGCCCATGCACATTGCATTAAGAACAGCAAACACAAAGGGGAACACTCTGCTTTTGTAAGTAGAAATAATAGAGTGAATAGATATTATATGATTATTCAGCTTTCAAGTGAACTCTTTAATGTGAGATTTCAGTAGTAATAGTAACAATCCTTCATATTTTATGCTCTAATAGTGCACATGTCGACAGTTGTGTCATCCGTGTATGTCTTCATTGCTTTCTATTACTTTTTATTGATAATTTTTAATAACTGAAGACATTCGGGAAATGGAATGAAATCACTGGTGCTTCAATGAAACCAGGGCAGTAAAGAAGGGTTAGAAACTCTACATTGGTCTATGCATATCAGGAGAGGCACAAATCAATCATTAAAAAAATTTAAACAATTTTAGGTCTTGGGTTAAGTTCTGTGAACTGTTTAATGTCATAATTGCTTGCTGCCACAGTCATCAAACTGAATGAACTTCTAAGTTCTAAGTTAAAACGTCCTAAATTTTCAGTGTAAAGATTTATACAACACAGGTATCTGACCTACCGCTATGCCTGCCTGTGGCAGGATGTGTTTGTTATGTCTTATTCAACTTGTGGGGAAAAAAAATAAATGAGGAAATGTGCATGTTCTGGAAATGATCAAAACATCAAGAACTGATTCTGATATCTGTATGGTGTGCTCGGTATCTGTGATAAACAAATCCATTTCATATAAAAAATAATTTAGATTCAAATTCCTCCCCTGGATCAGTTGTGTGTTTAGTATAACGAATGAAAATGGTTAATGTCATATTTCTCCACTGTGTATTTTGCCAGATTTTTGAGTGGAATGTTTCTTAGCTAAAGTAAATTATTTTTTGGAGGTTGGCAATTATTTTGTAAGTCTCACTTACATGTGCATCCTAAAAAAATCACAACAAAATTAATGTGTGTTTATTGGGAATATATGAAAATATGCACATGCAGCATATTTTGTATTTGGAAACCTTTTGGCACTCTTACTATTGATTTAAAATCTAGGACTATTTCTGAAAAGGATGATTTATTTCACATATATGAGTCACATTTTTTAAAGAAAAAAAGAAAGAACATAAAGGTCCTTAACATTAAGGAAAGTACTATTACTATCCTCTAGCATAAAATGTATTTATGAAACTTTCAAATTGTTATGGGAGAAAGGTCTCTTGAGAAATAGTGAAGGTTTTAGGAGGTCTTTTAACAAACTTACTAATAAGGGCTAGTAAGAGTAGTGGTTTTCTTACTGGTTTATCTCACAGTAACCTTAAATGCAATGTTTACCCTCCTCATATATTGTCTGACAGCTATGTTTTGACTCTCTCACCCTCCTGGCTTCAACAAAGGCTATGTATACTTTCCCCCTCTTTCACCCTGCCCCTTTATTTAATTTAAATCCCAAAGAATTTGTTTCCAAAAAAGTTTTGGGCTTGTCTTATTTTTCATGAACTTTATAAGTTACATTATAAGGACATGAACATTTTTTTTCAGTACCACAGTATTTCTACCTGAAGTCCATTCTTCTCTGAATATGTTGAGATTTTCCTGAGTCCCCCAGGATCGTTATATGGTGATATGGCTTACAATCAATAAGGAGGACAAAAATTCTTATACATTTTGAATTTTAATGAATAAAAACATCATCTGACTTGGTAATGCACAATGTAGCATCTGGTTGAACATCATTCTTTTTTTTTTTCCTTTTTCAAATGTCTATTTTCCTTCTTTTAAATTGCAGTGTGTGGAAGTGCTATACACCCCAAAGTAATGCTACTGAGAAAAATTCAGGCATATGATGAAAACTTTATTTTGCCAAAAGATCATCACAATCAAAACAATATTTCATCACAGAGAAAATGTCTTCCAGAAGGGACCAACTGAAGCCAACGTCCCTGCCATTCCATACACTAAAGCTACTACACTTCCTCCCCTAGTGACAGCTGTCATGTGTGTCCCCAAAGACCCTCAAAACCCAATGAGCCTCAAAAATAAAACTAATTTGGAAATCATCTATGCACAGAATCAAAGCTATTTCCTAAAGAAATCATAGCAAAACTTCTTCCTCAGCCTTCACTTCTGAATGAGAAGTCACATTACCTCTAAGACGAAAAACTTTATCTTTTTCCTTAATTAATGGAGATATAGTGTGGAGTAATGGAAAGAATTCAGGACATGGAGTCAAACAGTGTGGCTTCAAAGTCTAAATTTGTCAGTTACTACCTTTGAGACCCTAGGCAAGTCATGTCAAATCTCTGGTCTTCATTTTTATTTTCAGTGGGAAAATGAGGCTAGTGAGACTATATTATTTTTAAAAGTCCTATTGATCTCCAAATTCTGTGATCTGTGGAATTTCCCTCATTACAACAGTGTAATCCCTCAGCATAAATAAGACAAAACTTGGAAGTGTATGTCATTTAGTGAATTGCTGTTTTATTTTTTTCATACTACCAAAAATTGAGGCACATGGTTACTGAGTTATTTCCAAAGTGATTTTATATAGGAAGAAGTATCTTGATTTTTTTTATATTTATGTTATATACTCTTTCAGGAGAGGATGGAGAGAGGTCAAATGTTACTCTCTTAAGCAAGTGAAAAGAATATTATCGTGGTATGCATATGAGACCAACAAATAAGACTTTTTAGTTCTAAAAAATAATGCAGAAAATTTTATCAAAGTATTTAAAACTAGTTAAAGTTTACTTAGCTGAAGGAATTAGTAATTTTTAAATGAGTTTGAAATTCAAATCTCTAATCTTAGCAATGCTACTTGTCTCATAAGTAATATCTATCTTAAAGATAATTTTGCACAAGTAAATAATAACCAAAGTTGGACTCAGGGAGTAGCTTCAAGCATTATAACTGGGTGTGATTTGAAATGAATAACATTAATTTATAGATGTTATAAGGATCAATGATCATATATTTTGAAAAATTAATTATAAAAATATGGCAAATTGACAAGGGTTAATCAATGGTTGCAAGGAATTAGGAATGTAGCTTTAAGGATTAGACAAAGCCCATTATTTCTATTGCTGTAAATGTGTAATGATTGAGTTCAATAATTCAAAAGTCTATGAATGTTAGAAGAATGTAGTAATACCTATTCACTTCATCCTATCTATCTCTATTAATAGATATTTTATTTATTGTTTTCAGTTTCCCTAGCAACTGGTGGCCCCAGACTTTTGAAGACTACAACACTGATTCACTTATTTCATACTTATTATGCACACCTGATCAGCATCATCAATTTATAGTTCAGAATTCCAAAGCTCAACAGATATGCCAGCCTCAGCCTCCCTGGCAGTAGGGATTACAGATGTACATCACCTCAAATGACAAGATTTTTCTTTTTATGCCTTTCATTTCTTCTCCTTTCTTGCTTTTAAACTTTTTTGTCTTTTTAACTTATATCCCCAAATACTTTTCCTCATGTCCCATAAGAGCCATTTAGAAGGTCACTATATGTGTATATATGTATATGTGTGTATGTATGTGTATACATACACATGTGTATATATGTATATGTGTGTATGTATGTGTATACATACACATACATACACATATATAAATTTGATTTGAGGGATAATGGATAATGACTCAGCCCCAAGTATTATACATACACATCCATGCTTCCTATCTTAGCATGATATTCCACATTAGAGATTCATTCATTTAAATCTTTGAGAAGCAGTTGAGAAAATAATAACATACTTAGTGTCTTTATTAGCTAATATTTTATGGCTTATGTCTAAGTCATTCCTGAGCTTGCTGGTTTCATCCTGCCGATCCTTCTCCTTCTTCTCCTTTTGTTTTCTGTTTTCCTTCTTTTCTTCTTTGTTACTTTTCCCCTTTCCCCTCATGTCCCTTCTTTTGGCTCCTCCTCTCCTTTTCATCTTACCTCTACCATTCCATATTCTTCTCCTTTCTCATATCTTTCACATTACCTCCTATCAGAAAGTTGCAAGCTCCATGAGAATAAGGGCCTATATTTTATTTTTGTCTTTGCATCTCTAGTGGCTAGAACACTAGCCTCTGGAACATAACAGCTGCTTAATAAATGTTCATTGAGCTCCATAAACCAGAAGAATATCACTAAATAGATAAATTCAAGGAGAAGCTTAAATGAATTACACAAATTAAAGACAATTTAATCAACTCTCCTCTTTTTTCTGTATAGAGCTTATTCTCCTTATGAGAGTCTAAGCTTCCTGAGAGTAGGGACTGTCATCGCCTCCATTTTTGTATTTTCACTATCCAGTATGCTATCTAGCACATAGTATGCTGAAAAAGTGTTGCATAATAATAATTAGTAATCATCATAATAATGATAAATGCAATTAATGTAGCATTTGAAAGTTCACAAAATGGCTTGTACACATATTTACATTTGTTCTTCAGAACAACCCCACAAGATGGGCGCTGTAGGTATTGTCATTCCATTTTACAGATGAAGAAACTGAGGCTCAGAGGTATTTTGACCATGGTTAAAGAACCCAAGTCTTCCCTGGCTTTAGGTCCAGAGTTCTTTCCATTACATTATATATAGCACTTTACTGGGAGGCAGGAGATCTCAGGTTGTATTCTGGGTATGATGTTTACTAGTTGTGAGTCTCCTTGGACAAATTACAACTTCTCTGAATTTCTGAGTTTTTCATATGGTAAAATGAAGAATTTAGACACCAAATAATTGTTAAGGTCTCTTCCTGCTCTATTATTCTGTGATTCCTCTTTTGAATTGAAGATACCAAAATCTTTTGGTCTTTTCTAAGAATGTCAATACTGTTCACATTTGAAAACACTGTCAAAATAGGCCAGAGGTTTAATAGTCTTCTGGGTCCATCTATAAATGAGTTTAGTCCAATTGATACTCTATTCCAGTTCCTACTCATTGACCTATATTCAGTTTCATCTTATCCCTTTAACATTATTAAAGAGGGGTCCATCTGGGAATGTTTAGATGTTGTATTGATAGCCTTAGGCTGAGATATAAGGTAATGTCTACTAAAATGAGATTCACCGTTAAAGGAAATACCAATGAGCATGCTTTTGTGGGCCACACATTTTAAAGCTGGAAGAAGTATGTGACAACTATGTGAACAAATAAGGCACATTAGCCAGATAATGTAAAAAAAATCTAGGTCATGTTGGTAGTTGTTCAATCCTCCCCTCTACCTTCTGGCAAGCTGCTAGGAAAGGCCTTTGGTAAATAATGGTTTAAATTACAGTATGGATCGACTGATCTGCTAATAATACAATTCCTGTTGCTGTCTGAAACTTTAGGCCCACATGTGTAATTCTTCAGTGGTATTCAGTATGTTATCTGAAAGGTCTCTCGATGCTGCTGCATCAATGCAAACCAGACTATACCCAGATGAACAAAGGGAATTTAACTTTCATAAGTTGGTTTTAAAATGCATTTACTTTGACTGCACTGAAAGAATCTAAAAAAAAGATGAAAAGCATCTTTAGCATGCCAAAAACATCTGGTTTCATATTTTCAGACCAAAAGGAAATTGCATGAAGACTAAAATCTTATGTTTTGATTTATATTATTATTGGAGGGCTGAGAAGCTGCCAGTCACCGAGTAAAATTTTATGATGATAAATAAATAAGGAAAACAATCTGACAAAATATGCTGTGGAACAAAGCTGCATTTCAAGTTTAATTAACTGATAACAATGTTTATGATGGAAGAACTGTGCCACCAATTATCTAGTTAGTAAATGTATGCTACCAGTGAGAAGATGGGTCTATAAATGTGTGCCTAGAAAGGTTGTCCTGTAGCAAAAGATTTCCAAGTACAAAAGCCAAGGTTTTCTTCATGTGGCAAATCATGGATCAATTAAAATCCTCTTTGAAGTTGTTTATGAGTAGGTCTTTTATAGTGAGTAAGCCAATTGTTCCCCATCATTGACAAATTATAAATCACAGAATTGTAAATGTCATTGCTTTTCAAATATTCTTTGGCTTATTGTCTTTGACACCTGACAAGTTAGGCAATAGAAAAATAGGAATCAATAAAGGAAAGAAAAACTATTTTCTTATTTCATCTTTATTTAGTAATTTTAGTATTATTCCTTGTCCCCACCTTGATAAACCCAATGCAATTGTAAGAGTAGTCTAAAGTAATTATTGTTTTTTAATATTAAGACTATTAATACCACATAATATAGGTAGAATTTATCTTTAGTTGTGTGTTTAATAGCTATCTTTCCTTGCTATTACTGAAGCTGCTATCCCATGCCTCCTGGGTCAAAGATATGAAGATCATAGCAATTATTTACAGGCTTAGCTGTTGGCTCTCTGTTTGCCATTGATACTATCATCTTCTGACATAATTTAACATTTATTATATTATAAAGCAATACTTTCCATAGCAAATTTTATAAGTTGATTTACTCAAGAAGAGACACTAAAACTGATAACTCGTGGATTTTCTGTCCACTCTTCCTCCGCTTTTCAAATGTTACACTTTTATCAGATTCAGGAAATACTTAACTTTTCTAATTACAATTACATTAACCATCCTCACACTTTTCATAGAATCTTTTCAATAATAATTACTGTCACTAAACTTCTGGTCTCCATTACAAGATGACTTATCGCATTAAACAATGCATTCCAAAGGTGGTTTTACAGTGGATAATTAAGTGGATAGAGTTGCAGATCTGGAGTAAGGGAGACCTGAGTTCAAATCCCATCTCAGACATTTATTAGCTATGTGATTCTTGGCAAGTCATTTAACCCCTATTTGTCACAGTTTCCTTATCTGTAAAATGGGGAAATTAATACCACCTGTCTTTCAGTGTTGTTGTAAGGATCAAATAAGGTAATAATTGTAAAATGATTAGCACAGTGCTAGATATATATATATATATATATTATATATATATTATATATATAATATAATAATATATAATATAATATATATATATATTAAGGTTTACATAAATGTTTATTTATCAATCAATCTATCTATCTATCTATCATCTATCTAACCATCTTACTAAGGAATTTTGTATTCAGTGAAAAAACTTTCTTACATGAAACTCATTATTTTGTAGTTAGACAAAAGACCAACAGAATGCAGAACAGTTGTGGAAAATTCCTGGAACTTTAACCTTAGATACAGTTGCTCCAAGTAACAATTGCCATCAAAAACATTCTCCAGTACATTTGTTGACTCAGGAAACTGAACAAAGCATTTGGAATTCTGGTTTTCCTAGATTCCACATATATTTATATGTAGCAATTTCCTACTTGATCTCTCTTTTTTCCATCCAATTGTGTTTTTCATGCATTAATTCTGCATCATCCCTCTCTTCCTATTAAAATTGTTGGCAATCATTTCAGTTGTTTGGTCTGTGTGTGCATCCTCACCCCCTCCCCTTTCATTTTCTAGGTATATGCAAAATTGTCACCTTTTCATTAATGGAATGAACCCATCCATATGCTTGAAGGCTGTGTTTCATTTTGTGTCTGTCTGTATGCATGTATGTGTGTGGAGAAGTTAACATCCTGTCTTCAGTGCTGTTGGGAATTACTACTGGCATGTTTTGACTCATTATCTTGAATCTTAATCAGCTGATGAAAAAAAATTAGTTCCATCAGCTGATGAAGGCTCAGGGTAATGAGTCAAAACATGCTGATAGTGATTCTTAGCAGCAAGAAATGGGACTTCACCATTTCACTTGACATGGATATCTCATTGATCAACTCCTATATTTATCAAAATATAACAATCAAAGTCTGACCCCCACAAAGTATGGCAGGTCGAGAGCATCCCAGATGAAGATAAGTATGTCATACAGTTTTGGAAATTACACTTGGGGCCTTTCTGGTGGCAAGTGATGTAGCCACAGTGTATGGTATTCCTGCCACCTTAGTTTAGGCCCTCACTGCTCCTGCCTAGACTAGCACTCCATCCTCTTACTGACTCTTCTGGTTCCAAGTGTTCTGAAGCTTATTTTGTCCTGGGCCATTTTGGCTGTCTGGTCAAGGCTATGAACTCCTTCTCAGAATAATGTTTGTATATTAATAAAATAAAACACATAGAGTTGTAACATAAATATATTATAATGAAAACATTATTTTAAAAATCACATTAAAAAATCCTAGAAAAGGAATCTCTTCTCTAGACCATCTTCCCCAAAATTATCAAATTGAGGGTACTGAAACAGTGGCTGTATCATTTCCCTTAAAATACTTCAGTGTCTACTGCCTCTAGGATAAAATGTGAGCTCCTCTATTTCTCATATAAAGAAAGACCTTCACGATCCAGGACTAGCATTTCTTTTAAGCTTGTGTCATATTAGTCGCCATCATGCATTTTACATTCCAAACCTAAATAGCTCATATACTTCCCTGTCTGCACAAGATTCCATTACCTGCCTTAATGCCTATGTGTAATGTGTCCCTATATAAGCCTTCTATGCTCCTTGCTTAGAATTCCTAGCTTCCTTTATAGGAAGCTCATGCTATTCCATAGACAAAGCTTTTCCTGATCTCACCAGTAGCTAGATCTTTTCCCGTGCAATTCCTTTGTATCTATTTTAAATTTATTACCTGATATGAGTAAAAGAGATAATACTTGTAAAGCCACATAGTAAGCACTTTGTAAAAGTTAGCTATTATTGAAAGTCAACTATTCTTTTTTACCACAAATCCCCCAGAGAATGTAAATTCCTAGAAACCAGGGACAATTATTTTTGCCACTTAATCCTAAATACTTAGCACAATGGCTGGAATACAGTAAGTGCTTTAAAAATGTTTGCTGAATGAATGAATGATACAAATCTTATTATTTTAATTCTCATTCCAAAAAAATAGATGCCATTTCAAACTAGGTAAAAAAAAAGATAAAACTCATTCTTCTTGATAAAAAGAGATTTTCAATGGAGAGTCAATTAGTAACTGGCAATTTGAAATACAATTAAAAGAAAAATCTTTAGATTTCCTTTTTTAAAAATATGATTCTAAAATCACTTTCTTGAAGGCTAAGAAATGTCACCTATATAAAAGCATAAAACAGGATGTTTTCTCATATGAGACAATTCGATTAAAATCAAAGCTGAACTGTGTTCCTCAAATATTGCTTTTGCTCACCATCCTCTATGGCTGTCACCATTACTCCCTCCTCCTTTGATTTTTCCTTTCCAAATTGGCATCCTATTTAGGTCAAATCTCCTTGGTTCAGTGGCCAACCAGGGATCCAGTAAAAAGGAAAGATGAAATAAATGAGTACACAGAGGGACTTCACTTACACAGTGAGGGAAATCTCAGGAATAAGCACTGTTGTCAGTGTGAAGGTAAAAAGGTACCCTCAAGGCAATCAGAAGATTTGAATTGGTGGAATATATTGCTGACGATTGCTGAAAAGAATATCTCTCATCATTTTGAAAATGTGATAAATATTATTCTTAACTCTGTCATTGACAAAGGAACATAAGTCATGAAATATAGTAACACTTAAAAACATAAGATTTTAGGATACTATAGATCATCTAATCATAAATACTCATTTTACAGAAGAGGAAACCAAGGCTGACTTGGCTAGAGTTAAACTTAATTTGTAGAAAAGCCGAGGTAAAAGGCTATGTAATATACAACATACATACATGTACATACAATTATGTGAAATAAGAACGTTTGCATGCAGATCAATGGGAATGTTTAATGTAGGCATATTATCTGTACATATATTCCTCAAAATAATACAATTTATTGTTTTGTGTTAAATAGAACATTATTAAATAAGCATTCTAGAATAAGTAAAGCAAGGTAAATCAAAGAAACAAGTATTTATTAAATACTTACTTTGTGCCAGGGTCTGTACTAAGCCCTGAGCTTAAAATATAAGCAAAAAGAAAGCTAATCCATGATATTGAGAACCATACAAACTAAGAGGGACAGACAACACATAAAAAGGAACCTGAAAATCTGTGGGTAGGGGAGGAGGAGATGAAACTTACTATCTAGGGACATGATTTTAAAGTCCAGAAAGTCAGGAGCAGAGCCAAGAGGGGAATGAACATTGGCTGGCCTGGGCTGCTTCACAAAATGGAAACTATAGGAGAAACTAAGCAACAGAAGAAGGGAATGTGTCTGGCACAGTCATATTCCAGGGTGAGGAAATCACAGGGAAAGTTAGATGTTCAGGGAAAGGAGGCCCCAGGGACTGCGGAAAGTTTCAGAATGAACCAGCAGCTGAGGCATCATTTTGAAGTTCAGAAAGTCAGAAACGGTGCCAGGAAAGTTATAAAGAGTGGAAAGTATGGGCCTCTACATAAAATGGAGGCCCTAAGAGGAACTCATCAATGGAAGAAAGGTCCTACAAAAGTGGCAGAAGGGAAGGACATTCAGAACTTAGGTTGCCCCTTGATCTGCAGTACAACTTGTCACAATAAGATTTTCATAATAGTTAACATTTATCAAGTACTTTACTATTTGTGAAGTACTTTTTATATATATCTCATTTGATTTGTACAACAACCCTAAATGCTTTTATTATCCCCATTTTGCTTCATGGAGAAAAGACTGAGAAAGGGTACGTGACTTATACAGGATCATACAGTGTCTGAGGTAGGATTTGAACTGAAGATTTTCTGACTCAATCCAGCCCTCAAACCACTGTACCACCTGGCTGCCTTTTTGTCATCATACGGGAAGATTTTTTTTTACCAGGTCATTAGAGTATATCTTTCCTCTGAATGCATAATATATTCTCTTTTTCCCCCCTCTTTTCTGGCATATTATATTTTTCTTCAAACCTTTTAATTTAACATTTGCATGAAATTGTGTTGCAGTGTTAACCTGTTTTTATAAGAAAATGAAAGATAAGTTAGAAAGTGAAAGTAAGTTATTCAACTCTGTCACTGGCTCACTGACTTTGGGCAAATCACTTTAAGTTCCAGCTTTTTCTTCTGTAAGTACATTGGAGCAGTTGATTTCTAAGGTCTTTTTCCACACTTAAAATCCTATAAGTTTTAGTGGTATTATTTTCCTATAATCTTAGAACCATAAGACAGTGGAATAACAGGAAGAAGTACAGAGAATTCCCTTTTTCTACTCCTAACTCCTCCAAGTAGATTTAAAAAAAAAATGCTCCAGAACAAATGCTGGTTGGGAGATCCAAAGGCAAAAAAAAAAAAATCACAGTGAATCATTTTTCCTGTCCTAGGTCAGCATAGGGAGATAGAGAGATCTGAGGACTCTGAGGACAAGATATGGTACCATATGGAACATTCAAGTATGGAGAGAGGCTGTGCATGAGGGCAACTAGAAATTATAGATCCAGTATGGAGGGTTTGATATGGCATTATGTGGAACATTCCAGCACAGGGACAGACTGTGCACTAGGGGAAGAAAATTTGATCTAACGCAGAGTCTTAACTTGTGTATGGTGAAGGAACAAGTATTAATTAACACCTCTGCTCATCACTACCTGTTTCTGGGTCACAGATCCAGGAAATGCTGAGGACAGGAACAATACAGAGTAGTGTTTCAGGGTGAAGAGTAGATCTAGGCCATGAATAAGGAGCTCTCTAGTTGAGAAGGAAACAGAAGCTGCATGTCTTAGACCACAAGAGTCAACTTGAGTTGGATCTCAGTTCTATATTCCAGCCCAGTCTGAAGCCTGCAGGACAAATATAAGTCCACAGTTCTGTCATTATGAAAGCAACAGAATTTTCTAACTGACTGATAATGGTTGAGTCCCACAGCAGTTTACTGGAATTACCAAGGGGGCAGACCCACAGGAGTGGTGCTCATACTCAAATTCAAGTCAGTAACATGCAGAGGTCAGACCACAGAGGCAGAAGTCAGATTTTGCTTTTGTGAAAACTTCAGGTCCCCAGTCTCCACAGTCCCTGAGATCAGAGAATAACAATTAAAATCTCACAAAAGCAGAAAGATCAATCATACTAATCATATCTGTAATTGTGTAGATCCTTGTGCTAACATGAATCTGAAGTAAGGAAGTAGACTGAAACTGTAAACAAAAAAAATAAGGATTCCACCATAAAAATCTATTGTAGTGACAGTGATGCTTAAGACAAAACCCCCACCAGAATAGAATGACTCCAAAACATCTATAAGCAAAGCCTCAAAGAAAAATAGCTTGGGCACACATTCAACTTGAATTCTTGGAAGAGCTGCAGTAAGAGTTAAAAACATGCTAAAATGTTTATATAAATGAAATGAGAGTGCTAGAAGAAAAAAAATAATTGGAAAAGAAATGAGAACTATAGAAGAAAGATTTGGAAGATAAATTAACAGCTTGAAGCAAGAGGCACAAACATTGCCTGAACAACAAACTCCCTAAAAACTAGAATGGACTAAATAGAAACAATGACTCCACAAGACAATAAGAAATATTGTTAAAACACTGAAAGAAAATAAAAGCACTGAAAAAATAGGAGAAAATGTAAGATATCTGAACAAATAAACAACTGTCCAGGTAAACAGATCAAGGAGAGATCATCTTAGAATATTTGGACTACCTGATAAATTCTGACCAAAAACAAGATTTAACATCATATTTCAAGAAATCATGAATGCATATGGCCCAGATATCTTAGACCCAGAGTATAAAGTAGAAATTTATAGAATTCACTGCTTACCTCCTAAAATGAAAACTCCCAGGAAGATTAAAGCAAAAATAAAGAATTCTCAGATGAAAAGGAAAAAAAAATAGTGTAAATAGCAAGCAAGAAAGAATTAAATTAGCAAGATGTCACCATCAGGATCATACATAATTTGGCGGCTATAACTACAAAGGAGCAGAGAGCTTGGAATGCAATATTTAAGAAGGCAAATTATATTGGCTTACAATAAGAATACAGAATATAATTAAGGATAACTTATCCAGCAAAACTAAGTAAAATCCTATCATGGAAAATGGAATTTTAAGGAAATGAAGGGCTTCCAAACTTGCTTGATATAAAGACTACAGCTATGCACAAACTTTAAAGAAACATAGGTAAAATACGTGAACAATCATAAGGGAATAAATAAGGGGAAATTTTTACATAGTAACTTAGGAAGATGATATGTGTGTCACTTCTGCTCCCCATCATCATCAGGGTCATAGAGGAAGTCTAATTAGTCACAGAGAGTGGGAGTGTTTCTATTATGCTATGACACTATTAAAATAAGAATGGAAGTGAAGAGAAATATACAAGAAAGGGAAGGGAGAGAAAGGTTAGAGAAAAACCATATTACAGAATCAGGCTGTGTAAATAGAAACCTATACAAATAAAGAAAAAGAGGTTAGAGAACAGATGATACTTGACACTTTCATTTGAATTGTTTAAAGGAAGGAAGAATAAAAACACACATTTGGATAGAGTTACATTTTTACTAACCAGGGAAACAGGAGAGAAAGGAGAGAAGCAAGAATAAGGAATACAGGGAAAGTAGATTAAGGCAGGGATTAGTGAGAAACAAAACATATTCTAAGTATGTACCAAAGTATTCATAATAGCTTTTCTTGCAGTGAAATAGATTTGGAAACCAGATGTGGGGGGTGCTTATCAATTGGGAATAGCTGAATAAGTGATGCTATATAACTATAATGGAATAGAATTGTGCCATAGTAAATAATGAAGGGGACAATTTTAGAAAAATTCTTTGAAAGACTTGTTTGAACTAAGCAAAGTGAAGTGAGCTGAACCAAGAGAACAATTTATATAATGACAACAATATGTAAAAACAAACAACTTCAAAAGATGTAGGAACTCTGATCAGTGTAATGGCCCACCATGATTGCAGAAGACTCATGATGAAACAAGCTCCTATCTCCTTATAGAGAGGAGAAGGATTCATAATGTAGAATTATATTAAAAATAAAAATGTGGCCAATAAGGAAATTTGTGTTGCTTGAATAGCAATGTTGGCAGCAGGGGTTTTCTTTGTCTTTTCCCATTGGTATTGGGGTGGGGTGGTAGGGAGAGATGATGAATTTTTACTAATTGAAAAAACACAATAAAATTTTATTTAAAAAATCTTAGAACCTCCTTTTAATTCTTTTCTCTTTCAGTCAGCTCCCAAATCCAATTTGTTATTAATGTTAATGATTCTTCTTTTTGTGAGGATGACAAATTCATGTGTTCTCCTTCATTTTCACACTACTGAAGTCCTAATCATTTTGTTCATAGACTGCATTTAGTAGTTGGTGTAATGTAGGTGTCAAACTAAAGGGGTGACAGCAAGTAGCCAGCAAAACTCCTGATTATAGTAAATTAAAATGCAATTGAGAAAAATCTAGCAAGATAAATACAAATATAAAGTAACATAGATAATTTTACTTTATGAATTTCTAAGTTAACATATGATTTATAGGGATTTGTTTCGATTTGAGTTTGACTCCACTGGTATAATAGATAGAGCACTAGCCTTAAAGTCAGGAATATGTGAATTCAAATCCTACATCAGATGCTTATTATGTGTGCGACCTTAGATAAATCACAACTTGATTAAATACAATGCTCTACATCCATAGTCCCCACTACCTTTTAAAATAAGAGATAAAGGTCCTATATGATGTCTCAGGTAATCTTATTCTGAAAGTTATTAATTGTCTTTTCAGCTGGATTTCTTGAAACATTTTAGTGTGAAGGTTGGAACTGTTTGAAGATCAGGTCTTTGACCTTTTCATCTAGTCTTCACAATTTGAGCCTAGTCTCTTTCCTTGTGGCCTTATAGGTGAAGGAATCATGCTTGAAACATGTATGCATTAAAACTAAGAAAAAGAACTGAGTATCTTTGAACACTGATTGGAAAATTAAACATTGCAAACATCCCTCTTTATCTTTAAAATTAAAAAGAAAATACATGAGAGAGAGAAAAGAGAGAGAGATAGAGAGAGAGAAAGAGAACTATAACCCAATATTGCTAATGGATATTAGTGCAGAATTTTAAAATAAAGTCCTAGCAAAAAGACTATAATAACATTTTCAAAATTATTTACCATTATCAAGTTGGATTGTCTCGGGGATTGAAAAGATGATTTAAGACTAGAAAAATCATTAACACAATTGATCATATTTAAAAAAAAATGCTCCAAACCTGTTTATATCAGTAAATGCAGAAGTAGTATTTAACAAAGTACAGTAAGAATATATATATATTATCAAATCTATGAAATATAGATACTGATTGATTACCTTTAATATCATAGTTAGTATATATCTAAAATCAAAAGCTAGCTTCACGTTCAATGAGAAAACACTGGAATATTTTCCAATGTATGGTAAATTCAGGCTTATCCTTTCACTCTTGTCAGAGCATCATAAAATCAGATTTTAGAACAGAAAGCAACTTTAAAGATGATTGAATCTCATCCACTTATTTTTCATTCTTGAGACAAGATTCTAGTCAAGGTCTTCTGGATTTCAAATCCAGTAGCTTCTCTATTCTGCCTATGGTAGTAGTATGACAAGAGAAACAAATTCATACATAAACATAGACATTTAGACAAGATTATTCATATTTGCTGATAATAAAATATTTTAATTAGAAAACTTCATAGAATCAGCAAAAAAATCCATGAGATAATAGCTTCAGTAAATTTGTAGAATACAATATAAATGTATAAAAATAAACACTTTTTCTGTACAACTATAACAAAGAAATAGAAGTCTCATTAAAACAATTATAAAATTTGTTATGTATCTGCATGACAAAATACTAAAACATACTCCAGTTTTATAAATTCACTTACAAAGTATCCTTTAAAGATATAAATAATGTCTTGAATAATGGGAAGGATACTCATTGTTCATGAGTATCTGCACTACTATAAGGAAAATGATTAAACTATCAATATGTGTGCATTCAGTTATATATTAATCAAATTATCATATATTTATTTCATAGATAGAATAACAAAATGATTTCAAGGAAGAACAATTTTGGAATTTCAAGGCAAATAATAAAAAAGACTAATGGTATTCCTACTAGATCTAAAATTATTTTATAAAGCAATCATCATCAAAATAATTTAGTACTAGTTAACAAATAGAGAATCAGACCTGTGAAATAGAGTATATGAGTGAGAATTAGAAAAATTCCAAGTCAGTAACTCAGTATTTGATATACCAGGGAACATATATTTCTTAGGGAACTTGCTACAAGACAAGAAACACTAGGAAAATTGGAACATAGTTTTATTTAATTAGGTTTAGACCAATATATTATGCCATATACTATGATAAATTAAAAACCATGTGACCTTAATGTAAATGACTATGCAAAAAAATTAGAAGAAAATCCTAAATAGATAATTATGATTGTATGAAAGAGAAACTTTTGTGTGAACATAATCAATTCAATAGGAAAAGAAAATAGTCAAATGAGAAAAAACAATTTTTTCCTCCTGGTTGAAATAAAGAGGGAGAGTATTCCAGTCATGGGGACCAATTAATGAAAATTCCAAGATTCTAGAGAGGGAATGTCTTATTTGTGGACCTGCAAGGACACCAGTGTCACTGGATTACAGGATACAAGGGAAGGAGTGGAGTAAAGTGTAAAATGACTGAAAAAAATAGGAGAAGGGGGTCAGATAATGAAGGACTTTGAATGCCAAATAGAGGATTTTATATTATTATTTTGTCCTGGAGGATAGAGAACCATTAAAGTTTATAAAGTGGGGTTTTGACATGGTCAGACTTAAACTTTATGAAAATTAATTTGATATTTGAGTTAAAGCATGGGTTGGTGTGGAAAGATACTTTAGATAAGAAGACCAATTAGCAAGCCATTACAATGGTCTCAGCATGAAGTTATTAAGGCCTGCAATATAGTGGTGGCAATATCAGAAGAGAAGAGGCAAACATAAGATACATTATGAAGGTAAAACTAAAAGGCTTTGTCAAGATGGGATGAGGGGTAGTTGGAAGAGAATGAGGAGCTGAGAACCACACCTATGCTGTAAGCCTGGGTGACTGGGAAGATGGTAGTACTCTTGACAATAAGAAGGACATTTAGGGAGGGAAATGGTTTTTGGCAAAAAATGATGATTTCAGTTTTGGCTCTGTCAATTTTAAGATGTCTATAGGATATCAATTTTGAAATATCTATTAGACAGTTGGAGAAATGAGACTGGAAGTGGGAGAGAAGGCTGGATAAGTATATCTAAGAATCATTTGCATAGAGATGATACTTGAAATTTTGGGAGCTGAGGAGATCTCCAAGTCAGATATATAGAAGGAAGATATCTCAGGATAGAGCTTTAGGGAATGCCCAACGTTAGTAGGTGTGGCTAGAATGAAGATCCAGCAAAGAAGACTGAGAAAATGATCAGATTTGTAACAGGAAAAGCAGAATAGAGTAGTGTCATGGAATCCTGAGAAAAGGTGATAAACAGTGTCAAAGGATACACAAAATCCAGAAGAATGAATATTGAAAATAGTACATGAGATTTAATTCTTAAGAGATCAGTGGTAACTTTGAGGAAAGCAATTTCTCCCTAATTACATTGAGAGCTCCTTGAAGGCAGGCACTATATTTTCCTCTTTTGTATTCTTTAGGACAATGCCTGGAACACAGTTAGGTGCTTAATAAATTTTAATTGACTGACTGACTAGTTTACTGAATGATAAAGGTGGAAGTTAAAAAGAAAGCGAGAGGCAAGGAAATAGAGGACTCAGTTATAGACATATGTCTCAAGGAGTTTAGTCACAAAAGGGAAAAATGATATGAGGTCATAGCTAGTGGGAATCCAGTGATGGATATTTCAGGATGGAGGAAACATGGGCTTGTTTATAGGCAGTAGATAAGCTGCCAGTAGACATGGAGAGAATGAAAATAAGTGAGAGGTTAGGGATGATGGACGGGCCAATCTGCTGGAGCTGACAGTGTGGAATGAAATAATTTGTGGGTATAGAGGATGAGCTTTAGCATGGAGGACTACCTTATTCTGTGATAAAGGGTTGTGGACTAAGAAAGAAGAGGAAAGGAAAAACTAGTGGCTGAATGTATCTGGTTTATTGAGATGAGAATGACAGGAGAGAGAGCACTTGGTAAATAGCCTCAATTTTTTCAGGGAAATATGAGGAATATTCTCAATTGAGAGAGTGCAGTTGGGGGGATGGTAGATGTTAGGAGATATGAAAATTTTTGGAAGAGCCATTATAATGAGTGGGATAATGATCTAGTTAAGGAGGTATAAAAGGGTTGCCTTGACATAGTGAGGGTTGATATTATATTACATAAATTTGTAGTGAATCTAGTCAGCACAATTTTGTGATTTTATAAAACTCTATTCAACAGCACATACATAGGAGGAAAAGGAAGCAGATTTGAATTATTAACTACATGAAAGTTTGCTCCAAATCAAAGCATTAATGAGACATGAAAATTAAAACACTGAATTTTTACCTTACATCCATAAAATTGGCAAAAAATGACAAAAGGTGTTGGAGGACTGTGGAGTGACAAGAATACAAACATATTTTTGTGATAGTTACAAATTGGTCTAACCATTCTGGAAAACAGTTTGGAATTATGTTAGAAAAATGATTAAGCTGTCAGCAGGCTTTGACTCAGATTTCTCGCTGTTATGCATACGTCCCATAGAAATGAAAGACAAAAAGGTCTTGTATATCCCCAAATGCTCATATAAACATGTTTTGCGGTAGCAAAGAACCAAAAAAAAAAGTAGATGCATATCAGCTGGGGAATAGCTAAAGAAATTGTGGTACATGAATATAATGGAGTACTATGAGATATAATGAATATACAATATATGTAATGAATAATGAATTCAAAGAAGCATTAGAAGAATATTTGAACTGATACATAGTGAAAACTGGGAAAATAATATACAGCAGGACTAGAACAAGGTAAATAGAAACACCAAAAGAAAGAAAAAGAACTAGAGGACTAAACAAGGTTGGCCCTAGGTCACATATGGGAAAATACATTTTTCTCCCCTCTTTGCTAAGGTAGAGGGAAGGGATCATGCAAGTGGATCATCATAGACACTCTTAGACTTGGTTGACATGTTGTTTAGCTTTGTTGAACTGTTTTAATTTTTTTTTTGTTTTTCTCTTTACTTTTCATTTTTCATTGCAAGGAAACAAAATAGAGGATGGGGAAGGATAAATTAAGAAATAAAAGTTATATAAAAACAAAAAGTAAATAAAATATAAATAATATAGCCTTCTATCTTCTGAGTATGCTTAATAACTGCTGACCTTACAGCATTATTAATGCACTTTAGAAAATCTTTAACCACATCTGCACAACTGAAAATAGGCGTACATTAATTAAGAATTGTTTGTCCTCTAGCTACTTTTAATCTTCAAGTGACAGTAGCAGTTGCAGCTTCAGGAATTGCTTAATGGAGATCAATGCCCTTCACACAAAGCCTCAAATATATACCTTGCAGATGATGTTGCTTTACAAAGTAGAGAGATAATAACATTATGAAAAAAAATTGCTAGGAAACAAAAGTAAATAATTACTCCTTTGGAGTTCTATGCAAAGGGGGAAAATAGATCTCAATTGTATGGCAATGCTTAGAGCAAGTGTCTCTGTCCTTGATGATTTGGATTATGGCAGATAAAACAATGTTTGAGCTTCAATATTTCAGTGCTCTCAATGGCTGGGCAAGCTGTCTATTTCAGGTCACTGTAAAGTGGAAGTCAGGTAATGCAACCAAAAATCAAAACAGAAACAAAAACAAAATGGACCATTAAAATATTTTTTAATTATTTTTATTTTATTTAAAATTTATTTTTAGCTTTCAACATTCATTTCCACAAGATTGAGTTACAAATTTTCTCCCCATCTTTCTCCTACACCCCAGCCCAAGATGGCGAGCCTACTGAAACACCTTTTCCCCAATCTCTTCTCTCCTTTATCCTCCCTCATTCCCTCTCTAACTTTCTAGTAGGGCAAGATGGATTTCTATACCCCAGTGCCTGTATATCTTATTTCCCAATTGCCTGTAAAAAACAATTTTTTAAACATTTGTTTTTAAAACTTTGATTTCCTGATTCTTTCCCTTCTTCTCTCCTCACCCATGGGGAAGATAAGCAATTCAATATAGGTTAGACATGTGTAGTTACATAAAACATTTCCATAGTACTTATACTGTGAAAGATTATATTTCCCTCCACCCTATCTCACCCCCACCACTTCTTCTATTTTTTTCCTTTGAGCCTGTCACTTTTCAAAAGTGTGTGCTTCTAACTACCCTCCCCCAATCTGCCCTCCCTTCTATCATCCCCCCACTTATCCACTTTCTCCCTACTTTCCTGTAGGGTAAGATACCCAGTTGAGTGTGTGTTATTCCCTCCTTAAGCCAAATTCAATGAGAGTAAGGTTGACCCATTCCCTTTCACCTTCCTACTCTTCCCCTCCATTGTAACAGTTTTCTTTTGCCTCTTTTATATGAGATATTTTATGCTATTCTATCTCTCCCTTTCTCCTTCTCCTATTATATTCCTCTCTCACCTCTTAATTTTATTTTTTAGATATTATCCCTTCCTATTCAATGGATCCTGTGACCTCTGTCTATGGATCCTGTGACCTCTATATACATACACACACACACATATATATATATGTGTGTGTTTGTGTGTGTGTGTGCACACACATGCATATATTCCCTTCAACTATCCTCATACTGAGAAAAATCTTATGATTTTTTTTCCATGTAGGAATGTAAATAGTTCAACTTTAATAAGTTCCTTATGATTTCTTTTTCCTGTTTACCTTCTGATGCTTCTCTTGCTTCTTGTATTTGATAGTCAATTTCTGTTCAACTCTGGTCTTTTCATCAAGAATACTTGAAAGTCCTCTATTTCACTGAATGACCATATTTTCCCCTGAAGTAAGTATTAAACTCAGTTTTGCTGGGGAGGTGATTCTTGGTTTTAAACCTAGCTCCTTTGACCTCCTGAATATCACGTTCCAAGCCCTTTGATACCTTGGTGTAGAAGCTGCTAGATGTTGTGTTATCCTGATTGTGTTTCCACACCACTTAAATAGTTTCTTCCTGACAGCTTGTAATATTTTTCTCCTTGACCTGGAAACCCTGGATTTGGCTATGATATTCCTAGGAGTTTTCTTTTTGAGGTCTTTTTCAAGAGGCTATAGCTTAATTCTTTCAATATCTATTTTGCCCTCTGGTTCTAGAATATCAGGGAAATTTTCCTTGAGAATTTCTTGAAGGATGATTTCTAGGCTCTTTTTTTTAATCATGGCTTTCAGGTAATCCAATAATTTTTAAATTATCTCTCCTAGATCTATTTTCCAGCTCAGTAGTTTTTCCAATGAGATATTTCACATTGCCTTCTATTTTTTCATTTGTTTGGATCTGTCTTATAGTAGCTTGATTTCTCATAAAGTTGTTAGCTTCCATTTGCTCCAATCTAGCTTTGAAGGAATTATTCTCTTCAATGAGTTTTTGAAATACCTTTTTCTTCTAGGCAATTTGGCTTTTTAAGGCATTTTTCTTCTCATTGGCTTTTTGGACCTCTTTTGCCATTTGAGTTAGTCTATTTTTTTAAGGTGTTATTTTCTTATGTATTTTTGGGTCTCCTTTAGTAGGCTGTTGCTGTGTTTTTCGTGATTTTCTTTCATAATTCTCATTTCTCTTCCCAATTTTTCCCCCACTTCTCTTATCTGATTTTCAAAATCCTTCTTAAGCTCCTCCATGGCTTGTAACCAGTTCATAGTTTTCTTGGAGGCTTTTGACGCAGGAGTTTTGACTTCATTGATTTCTTCTGGTTGCACGTTTTGATCCTTTTTGTCCCCCAAAAAAGATTCTTATGCTCCGATTTCACTTCTTCTGCTTGCTCATATTCCCAGCCAATTACTTGACTTTTGAGCTCTTTGCCATGGTAGAACTCTGCTTCCAGAGTGGAGAGAGCTGTGTCCCAAATTGCTCGGGTTTTCACAAATGTTGTCAGAATTCTGAGGAGGGCCACCTACAGCCACCACAAGTTCTGGCACACTGGCTTTCTAACCCAGGCCCACCACTCAAGACTGTGATCCAGATCCAAGTGGGTCAAAGCAAGAGCAATTACCCTCTGAATGGTCACTTGGAACTCCTATGGTCTGAAGGCCAGGAGCTCTGGAAACAGCCACATGGCAGCAGCTGTAGCCACTGTGCCTCCATCACCTCTCACCTGGGGGGCAGGGGCTGGACCATGCTCTTCTATCACCCAGTTCCAACAGAGTTCTCCACTGACCTTTTGCTTTCTCTTTGGTGTTTATGGATTGAGAAGTCTAGAAACCACTACAGCTGCTGGTGATTCACTCTCCTGCTATGGCCAGTCTGTGCTGCTGGTTGGGACCACCCTGAGTCTGGGACTGTCCAGCTCACATGAGACTGTGCTTGGCTCCCAGCTTGGTGTGATAGATCCTTCCTGGCAGCCTGCCAGGCTGTCTTCAGCAAGAGGTTTGTTTCTCTCCGTCACTTTGCGGGTTCTATAGCTCTAAAATTTGTTTAGAGTTGTATTTTACAGGTATTGGGGGTGGTTGGAGCAGGAACTCAGACAATTTCCTGCTTTTAATCCACCATCTTAGCTTCCATTAAAATATTTTTAAAACATTTTCCATTATTATTTTTTTTTTGCTTGGACAAACCAACAAAATACTGTCAGAGTACGTAACTTAAAAGGGAGGGTGTTTTTTTTTCCCCATAATCTTTTTGTCTTAGCTGGACTTTAAAAGATAATATAGCATAATTTTAAATTTTCCTATTGAGCATTAGGAGGTCGGTGTTGGAATCGTAGCTCTGTCTCTAACTAGGAGTTCAGATTTACAGGAAACATGGAATTTTTCATATTTCAGTTTCCTCTTCTGTAAAATGGATTTAATGATATCTAGTATTACTTTTTAAAGGATAAAATAACACATACACAAAACACATATATTTATGTATGTATGCATACACACACATATTTGACGAAGTTAACATGACCTATGAATTCAGCAATGGAAGTACTTTTTCTATTAAAGTGAATGGCAATCTCCCCTACCTTACAGGGTGGATTTTTTTTGGGTGTCAATGACTAAAAAGTTCATCAACTTTTTTTAGACCTCATGCAACTGAGTCTTCATAATTTTAGGTATGCTGGTCCTCAGAAGAAAATGAGTCCATCAATAAACTTATAATTAGACTCTTCTACTTGGGAGAATGGACTCATTTTTTCAGGGTGCCAGTATAACCTTCAAGAACCCAGGTTCACTTGCACACCTACAAGAAACAGTAAAGTATGACTAATGGTGAAAGAACATTATGTAAATTGCACTTAAAATCATTATTTGGAAACCATTTTAAAATTGTGTTGTGAGAAGTTGTCTTTCGATAGGCAAAATGATCTAGAATATTGGGACAATTGATTCATTAAGGCAAAAATAATGTATGAGAGCAGGGAAAGAGAAAGTTTGGTTTGGAATATTTTTATTTATTGACCTCTCTGAATATTATTAGTTTTTATTTTTTTCCATTTTTATTATAAACTCAGAGTGAAAAGTTTTGTCTTTATTATGTAGATCTGATGATTTAGGGGGGCAGTGTTAGAAAGCTGACTAGTTTAGCAAAGAAACTTAGTTGTGGAACTGTCAGTGACCAGGTGTCAGTAGCATGGTGTTTATACCACTCAGAACAGAGGCAGTGCCATAGCAAAGATTCAACAGGGTTCAAGAAAAAGTTGGTAGAGAAGGATGGAACAAAAATTATAGATGAGAGTAATGAAGTGATAAATTTTTCAAAGCACCCTAAATGCATTTCAATGGAAACTTAGAACACTCGGGAGGTAAAGGATTCTAGGTTCCATTTTACTGATGAGAAAGCAGCTAAGGTTCAGAGAAGTTGTGATTTGCCCATGGTCATATAGCTCATAAGCATCTAAGGTATGATTTCAAAACAGGTGTTTTTCCTTCTGCAAAACAACCACTCTACTATGTATCATTCCACCTGCCACGCCATAAAACTTGGCAGAAGTTACACCGACCAATTTGTAATACTTTCTTGAGTAACCTCACCGAAACACAATGTCCAGATCAGGGGCAGTCTCGTAAAAATACAGCTGTATTGAACTTAGTTGTTATCAACTAAATGTGTGTGGAAATAGCTAGTTTATGACTTTTGAGTATCTGTGGCTACTTTTATACTATGTCTCTTTTTGTTCAATGTCATAACAATTCTAGGACAAGTCACCATCCTGCTATTATTATTATTATTATTATTATTATTATTTTATGCTTATTATTCTGTGAACTGCTGTGCAAGGGGATATAGTGACTTATTTTTGTAATTGAATTGGGATGAAAACTCATCCTGTGTAGGTTCACTTGACTTCAATAGCCTGTATAGGTTGCTGTGTAAGACAACTTGAATAGGAAACATGATGTTGAGAATGATTTATATACCATCCTGTTCACAGGTGGTTTTGATTTCTTTTAGTAGGTCTCTATATTTGAAAGCTTTGGATTAGGGCATAAGAGTTTTTCATATGGAGACAACTGTTAAAAATATCATTCTCAAATATTTCTGGTCCATGAAAAATATCTACCAGATAATGTCTTTCAGGGTATACAGAAGATGCCAAACTTCTGTATAATTCAGTAATATATTCCATGGCTTCTGTTATCTCAATGCACAATTAGCATTAATCAACACATTTGGGCTCTTTAAAAATAACTTTTTCTGTAATTTCTAGAAGCAATGATCTTAGTCTGAATCGAGATTTAGAGGTAGAAGGGACCTTAAAATCCATCCATCCCCTTAATTTTGCTGATGAAACACTGAGGACCAAATTGATTAAGGGACTTCTTCGGGGTTGCATAACTTGGAATTGACTGAGAGGAAATTTGAATCTAGGTCTTTATCACTCCAAGTTTCATACTCTATGTACTATACCATATTCCCTGTCATAAACCCTTTTTTCTCTGTAAGCAAATGTTAACTCAGCCATTTGCTTGGTATTATTTCATAGCTGTATTGATGGTTGAATTTATGTGGATGTGGGTGCCCATGGGGTGCTTTTTTGATTCCGCTCTTTGATCTTAGTAACATTATGGACTGCCCAGGGAAAAATTGCTTTTGGTCACATTCAACAAATCTAGTTGCATATATCAATTGTTAGAGTTTACTGTTGCATTTTGAAGGTAGAACTGTTTCTTTGAAAAGTATTTCTTCAAAATTTTTAGCATATCATCTTGTGATCCTAGAAGATCTATCAATTTTCTTCCTCATTTTTCATAAGGAAGTATTAATCTTTCTAAAGCTGCATTGTGGGTGCTGAGCTCAATATTCTATTAAAATTTTAAAGTTTTTTTTGGGTGAGGGCTTTTCCATATTTGGCATTATCTATTTTATTATGTTAAAATATACATTAAATGTGATATTTCATAGATGCTAATTGCTCTAAATGCATTCTTCCTATTATGATTTGATTTCAGGGTGTTAGTCAATCTCATCACATATAGTCTCAGCTTTCACTTGATGACTTGATTCAATATGTCTTGATGGAGAAGACCAAGGTTTTTGTAAACATTACCTTGACCATTTGTTTAATTAGATTGAAAATTTATGCTCCAATACTTCTATATCTATTTTTCCCTTGGGGTACATTAAGAATTTTAAATTTATCAAGTGTAAATTACATTTTGAGAGAATTAGAGAAAGTTTCCATGAGATGAAGTAGCTGTTAAAAGCATTTTTCTCTTTGAGGCTCATTACATCCAATTTACTATCCCAATAATATCCTAGAATCATTGAATCATCTTTTAGGGCAGTCTTCTTTTCTCAAAGAATTCAGTACTTGGACCACAATCTTTCTACCTCAACTCCTGCCCTTATGATAGATGGAGAATTTCAACCTTTATATGGATGCCCTTCAAATACTGTAATGTTTCAATCCCTTTCATCTCATTGATGCCCATGATTTATTCTTCTATCCCACTTCAGCTATATACAGGAATAGATACATTCTTAATCTCATAATATCCCACAAGCATTAGATTTTCATGATCAAAACTTATAACACCTTTATCAGATTTAAGAGTTCTATCCTTATCTATATCTTACTTTTCCTAAATCAATTATTTAACATCAGAAACTCCAAAGTCCAAAGCTCTCAATACTCCCCAAGATTATTGTCCCTGCTTTAAATTTACTGTCTTTTTGATTTTCATTTTGTAGTTAACCACTTCAACTCTAATGTCCTCGAATCATTACCACCACACCACCCCTAAGCTATCAATGCTCATGCCTAGTGAAAGGATAAATCAGATTACTCTCACCATCCACTTCCTCTACCCTTTCTATTCCTGCACTACTGAAAAGAGCTTGATAAAAAGCATATCAATAAGCAAGTTGGTCCTACTACAAATATATACCTTGTTCTAAACATTGTGGCCTCTGTAGTGAAAACTGTGTGGCCATTTTCTGTGATAAGATGTAATGTTTTGAATGTTTGTCTTGATTTGTAATGGAATAAACAGAGTGTTCACTATATTTTGTAATCTGAACTCTAAAAGCTGTTCACAGTAGCATTCTTTTGGGAATCTGCTGGTGCATGACATTACAGGGGGCCATGGATAAATGTATATATTTTAGTAATTAGATATGCAAATATTTTAATGTCTTCCAAAAAAGTTCATAGGAAAAGTTTAGGGACCTCATCACATAGGGGGAAATCCTCTTCAATTTGGACCCTGTGGAACTTCCTCCATTACAGCAGTCAATACCTTAGAGGGATTCTGGAAAAGAAAGTGAGGCTCATGACTTTGCATAACCCACTTTCACTTAAATCCAGTCCACTTCTGTGGAGCCTTGGCACCTTCCTGGTGCCATGATCCTCTTTGAGAACAAAGGACAAATAGCAGCTGTTTCTGTTTTGGCCAGAAACACTAAGAGTCTTCCCCTCCAAGACTGATTCTTTTTTCACTGGGTAATTCTTACCTAGCTTTAATCACTGAATGGGCATTTCTTCAATCAAACTGAGATGTGGGACAGACCTTATCTTAAAAAGGCCAAGGTCTCCCAATGCATCTTGGGCCATTTCCAATTGCCCTAATTTACATCTTACCACTGGACTCAGGTGGCTCCAGAGAAGAAAGTGAGGTTGGTGTCTTTGCACATCTCTCCTTTACTTAAGTCCAATTCATGGCATCACCTTCCTGATGCCACGGTCCTGTTTGAGAACAAAGGACAAGCAACAACAAACACATCAGATGAACTTATGTCTACCTGTTTTATGTTTTTCTTGGTATTAATGAGAAGAAGGTCGCTGATCAATGTTTTCTTTGTTGCAGCATCTTTCAAGCAATCTTATATGGTTTTGACACATGGAAGAGAGAAATATTTTGGAGGAGAATCACTAAGTGACATTTTGCTCAATTGAAGAAGCAAATACTCTTTTAAAGACCACAAATGATACATACAGTATGATTCATCATTTCTAATTTTAAGGCAATATTTTGCTCTAGAGAAGTAAATGTTTTATCCCCCCCTCCCCATTGACTTAGTGTACAAACTACAAATAAAGTGAATTCTTCAGCATTTTATACTTTTCAGTCAATTGTGTGACTTTAAAGATGTGGTCTGTTGTGAAACTACACTTTAAAAACTTGCTATGTCAAAATACTACCATCAATCATGCTGTTAATAAATATGTATAAATATATACTAATACATGTGTTAATACGTATTATGACAATAAAGATTTTTTCAAGATAAGGTACACAGTTTACATTATATTTATTTTAATAATGAAATGGTTTTTTTTAGTAATAACAATATTCAGATTTTTTTTACAAGTATTTTTATAAGTATTTGCATATTAGTCCATCAATGCACTCAAAACTGTGGCACTTCCCTACAGGTTGACTACATCTTGTTTTTTTAATTTTTAGTGAAAGTTCTAGTTCCTAATCAAAAACAACTGTTAGAGTTGAAATACATTTTTAACCAGTATTGATACTAAGTGTTAAAATACAGTGTAATTGAATATTGTCAAAAATGAAAGATATATTACATAATAACGAATAAGAATTGATCTCTCAACACTATTAACTTAGAATCAAGGTAGAGTAACTTCACCAAAGGCAAGAGCACACACACACATACACACACATATACACATATGTATATATGTCTATATACATACATATATATGCATGTATATGTACATATATGCATGTATATGCGTGTATATATATACATATGCAGATATATAGATATCTTATTTATTACAAAAATCATGCAATGACCACAAATAATGGTACTCTATTTCCAAATATAAAAATTAATGGGTGCATGTGGTAACTTGACTAAAAATCAACTTGGATATCAAGGTCCCCTGACTCCTAACTTGGCACTTTTAAGATTAGGTTACAGTAATATCCATTGAGATCTCCCATTATCTAATCCATGTTCTAAAACTCCACATTGATCAGGAGGTTGAGGAGCAAAACGGGAAGGAGCAGGAGGAGGAGGAAAAGAAGGAGAAAGAGGAGGAGGGGGAAGAAGGAAGAAGAAAAGAAAGAAGGAAGAGGAGGAAGAGGAGGGGAAGAAGGGAGACTGGGAAGAGGAGGGGAAAGGGAAGAGGAGGAGGAAGAAGAAGAATGAAGAGTAGAGGGAGGAGGAGGGGGGAGTGGTAGAAGAAATAAGAGAAAAGAATAAAAATAATAGGAGGAATGAACGTAAAAACAAGATAATGAATATCTACTCTGTTGTTTTTCTGTAGATCAATTCATTATTACATTTTCTTTAACATCAGAGTTGTTTGCTTGAGAAGATGGCAATGAGTCAGAAAAAGAGTTCGTTGTATTGAATGGTGAAATTTCAGTGACACTGGATTTCTGGGTGTTTTTTTCCTATCAACCTGTCTGTTTCCCTATGGGACTAGTATTCCTTAAAAAGTTTAATATGCCAGACAGTTCAGCAAATACCGTGAAATTTTAAGAATAGATAACAACAAAATTATGGCTAATGATGTCGCTATGTAACATTATAGGACATTCACAGCTAAATGACTGATGATATTTTCTGAGCTCTTTCCAATTTTCTCAGGCAGGAGTACCTATAGAAATCTAAGCTTTGTTTTTATTGTATGTAAAATGAAGATACTTGTAATATCTCTTTCAAAAAGTTACTTTGAGAATTAAATGGTTCATTAAATATTTTCTACAAATCTTGATTTACTAAGAAGTCCATTACCCGTGAGAAGACCATTAGGGTTATATATTCTTTGGCCACCACTACCTCAGAAACAAAGAAACATTTAACATGGACTCAGCACTGCTTATATGAAGGTAATGGAAGAGTTGTGGAAAAAAGATCAGAAAACGCTAAAATTACAGTTTATTGGGCATCTACAAATATAAACTTAACAGCCAAGTACTCATTTTGTGAATTATTTGTCTGATATAACCGAGTTGACATAATAGTGAATGAACTGAACCATATTAGCACTGAAATTCTTGCTATAAACAAAATCAGAAAACAAAGGATGATTGCTGTTAAATTGAAGAATAGTTCCCTGGCTGTCCTTGGAGAGAGAACAAAGGAGTTGGCAGCATATTTTTTTTTAATCACAAACCTAGAAGTATTATTTTATGAGATACTTGGTGAGTTTGTCTTGTAGCACCTATGATCAGTAGAAACTTATACACACACACAACTGATGAAATTAATTGCAGTTTATGTGAAAATATCTGTTGTAGAGGATGAAGACAGAAAATTTCTATGAAGAACTAGGCAAGTTCATATCAAGTCAACACACAATTCGATACTAAATAAAATCAATGCAATGATGGGATAAGTAGTGAAAAATTTTTATAAAACAAGGCTCAGGTTTGAAAGAAGAAAGATCAAAGGCTTGTAGTCTATTTTGAAATCCTAAGTATAGCATGTAGAAGGGATCTGTGATTCTGTCAATATAGGGAGCTCTCTCCTGAATGCAGACCTCAAACAATCTGTGATTTAGAGGATATGTCTTAGAGACAACATGGAGGATTAGGGGGTAACCCAGATAAACTTTCCCAACATTCTTCTCTGAACAGCTTTTAATACTTTAAATCAAATTTTGGAGTAGCAGGGACAATAAAAGGATGGGGTTGGACATTTCTACATCCCAGGGAAACTTAAGATGTCAGCAGGAAATTGTGACACTGGGGTTGAGGTCTTTCTGAAGCCCACATGCATGGTGGTGACAATCATGGCCGCAACAGTTGTAGTAGCTTAAGGAGCTCTCAGTCCAGACATAGTAAGGGGGTTAGATAACTGGTCAGAAAAATGATTATGGGGAGCCCTTTGCTGGCACTGGATAAACCCAGTACTGACTGGCAACTCTATTGCCCATACACAGTTCTGGGTGGAAGTTCTAGGGCAGAGAAGAGCACTGGGAGTTGATCACAAGGGAGAAAGGGCCCTAGATACAGTTCCAAAGCAAAGAGGAACATGAGTTTTTGTGACTTCTGGGGTCAAGGGGTCCTTCCTGGGTAAAGACCAGAGCACAGATCGGGGCAGAGACCATATTTCTCTCAGCATCATACCACCTTGGAAACACCAAAAACTTCCAGATCCCCAGATATAGCTCTGAAAATATCAGTATTAAAAAGCCTGAAACATGTGTCAGTACCTCTTTACCCTCAGGTGAGTGAAGCCCCACTTTAACATCAAGTTCAAAGTCAAGAAATATGTTGGAAAAATGAGAAAACACCAGTAACAAAAGAATTTGGTTATAAGATGTTACTATGGTGACTGGGAAGACCAAAACATAAACTCAGAAGACAAAAATGTGAAAACAATTACAAAAAAAGACTCAAAGAAAATTCCTATTTGGACCCAAATTTAACAAAAAATACTTGAAGAATTAAAGAAAGAGATACGAATGGTAAAAGAAAATTGAGAAAAGAAATGAGAGTGGAGAACGAAAATTAAATATACATATATCCGTATCTAAATAAATAAATACGTGTGTGTGTGTGTGTGTGTGTATAAAAGATTTAACAGTTTGATAAAAGAAGCACAAAAATGCTGAAGAAAATAACACCTTAAAAAGCAGAATTGGTCACATGGAAAAAAGAGGTGCAAAATCTCACTGAACAAAACAATTCCTTAAAATTTCTTGATGTAATTACATCAAGAAACAATAAAAAAGCCAAAAAGATGAAAAAAGAAGAAGAAAATGTAAAATATCTCATCAGAATAAAAAGTAATTATCTACAAATTAGGTGGAGAAGAGATCATTTAAGAATTATTGGACTACCTGAAAGTCATGATCAAAGAAAAGGCCTAGATCTCATATTTCAGAAAATTATCAAGGAAAAATGCCCTGATATCTCAGATCCAGAGGGCAAAACAAAAATGATCATACCTTCAAGAAATCCCAAAACAAAAATTTCCAAAATATTATAGTCAAATTCCAGAGCTTCCAAGTCAAAGAGAAGATACTTTAAGCAGTCAGAAGGAAACAATTCAAATATTGTGGAGCCAGTTAGGATCATATAAGTTTTAGCAGCTACCACGTTAAAGGAGCATGGTACTTAGAATATGATATTCCAGAAGGCAACTAGGATTACAACCAACAATAACCTACCCAGAAAAACTGAGTATAATCTTTCAAGGGAAAAATAGACATTTAATGAAATACAGGATTTTCAAGCATTTCTTATGGAAAAGATGACTAGAAAATTTGACATTCAAATTTAAGAGAAACATAAAAGGTAAATATGAAGGAATAAGCATAAGTGACTCAATAAAGTTAAAATGATTACAGTCCTATATGGGAAGATGATACATGTAACTCCTAAAAACTTTTTTTTTTATTATTAAGGCAGTGAAAAGGAATTTACATAGACATAGATATGAGTTGATTAGGTTGAAATGATGTCTGAAAATTGAAAAAGTAAGAGAGTGTTGTGCTGGGAAAAGAGGGAAGGAAGAGGTAGAACAAGGAAAATTTTCTCACATAAAAGGTGCATGAGGAAGAACTTTTTCAATAAAGGGGAAAATGAAGGGGCAGTGATGCTTGAACCTGATTCTCCTCAGAATTGACTGAAAGAGAGAAGAATAAATATGCATACTCTGTTGTGTATAGAAATGTAACTTATCAAATAGAGAAATAGGAAGGGAAGAAGATAAGAGAAAAGGGATGGATGATAAAAGAGAGGATTGGTTAAGGGAGGCAATGTTTAAAAACAAAGCAGATTTTTCAGGAGGGACAGGATACGAAGAGGAAGAAGAAAAACAAGGAAATAGGATGAAAGAAAATACATAGTTAATAACCATAACTGTGAATGTTATTGAGATGAGTTCACTCACAAAACAGAAATAGATTGCTGAATGGATTATAAACTTTAATCAAACAAAATGTTGTTTATTAGTGACACACTTGAAAATGAAAGACACACATAGTTAAAATAAAGGGCAGGGACAGAATTGAACATGCTTCAGTTAAAGCACAAAAGGTGGAAGTATCAATTATTTTACAGAAAGTGACAACAAAAAATAGACCTAATTAAAAGAGATAACAATGATGTATTATATTATGCTAAAAGGTACCATAATAAATAAAGTAATATCAAAAAAATTTACAACTTTCTCTGATAAAGGCCTCATTTCTCAAATAACTTTCTGGATATAGTATTGAGTCAAATGTATTAAAGTCATTCACCAATTTACAAATTCATCAAGGGATATGAATAAGCAGTTTACAGAAGAAGAAATCAAAACTATCTATAATCATATAAAAATGCTTTTAATTACTATTGATTAGAGAAATGCAAATTAAAAGCATCTCTGTGGTACCACCTCATACCTCTCAAAATAACAAATTCTGGAGAGGATGTGGGGAAAAAAATGGTATACTAATGAACTACTCATGGAGTACTGAACAGGTCCACCCATAGGGAGAACAATTTGGAACTAGGCCCAAACTATAAAACCATGCATACCCTTTGTCCCAGCAATAACACTATCAAGTCTGCATCCAAAAGAGATCAAAGAAAAATGAAAGAGATCTATATACATAAAATATTTATTGTTGTTTTTTTGTGTGTGTTGGCAAAGAATTGGAAATCAAGGGAACGTTCATCAATTTTTGAATGATTGAACGAGTTGTGAGATATGGTTGTAATAGAATACTATTTTGTTATAAGAAATGACAAGAGAGGTTTTCTGAAAAAAAATGGCAAGAACTCTATGAACTGATGCAAAGTGAAGTTAGAAGAACTGAGAAATCATTGATAAAGTAGAAATAAAATTGTAATAATGATCATTTGAGAAAGACAACTCCTCTCATCAATATAATGTTCATGATGAAAAAAGAGAGAACTCTGAGTGCAGATTGAAGTATAATTTTTTGTTGCTTTCTTGTTGCTTTACTTTTGTTGCTTTTTTTCTTCAAATATGGCTAATATGAAAATATGTTTTCAATGATTTCACATGCCTAATTGATATCATATTGCTTGCCTTCTCACTAGGAGTATGTGGAAGTTAGGACAGGTAGAATTTAGAATTCAAAATTTAAAAAGAAAAGAATGATAAAAATAAACATATAGCAAATTGAAATGTTTCATTTTTAATATAAGATATGTGTTCAGAACATTTGTTGTCTTCAGAAGAATATAGCAGTCCAATGTCTTGCCTAAATTGTAATTTGAACCAAGATTTTTCTTATTCCAAGTCTAGAAATCACTCTTTCCACTATGTTCCACTGCTTATATGAAGATGTATATAGTTTTGATTAATAAATGCAATAAAACAAATAATTCTGTTCACCAGCTCAATGACCAAAAATGCATAAAATTAAGCAGTAGTGTACACTCACCAAAAGCATTTTCCACTCTCATCAAGGCTGTCATGGAAAATGTCCAAACGACTAATGATGTCCTTCTAAATAATTAGATCCTCTGTTGTGCTCTCATTTGTAGGTGGTATTTCATCAAGTCCTAGAATATATTAGTGTAGTGGAAAGCACACTGAATATGGAAACAAAGGACCTGGGTTCAAATCCCACCTCTGTGGGACCTTGCATAAATATTTAACCTCTTTGGATTTCATTTGTAAAATGAGGGAATTGTATTAGAAGGCCTCAACAATCCCTTCAATCATTACATCTCTGACCCTATGATCATATTACAAGACCTCTTTGATGAGACTCACAATAGCTCACAAGTGCTATCTCTAATCATTCATATAAGAAAAACTAAATGGATGAAAAAATTAATGTCAAAATATGACATACAGTAGAATGACCAATCTATAGTTATTACATGAATACACAAACTTAGGACAAGAATTTCAGATAGATAGTGAGTTAGGTGCCAAATTACAACTAAAAGAAAGAAAAGATATATCATAAATAGTAAATCATGCATAGATTCATCTTTTCAACATAAATATTTTTCTAGTGGTGCTTCCTGGTCATAAGCCTTAGAACACCACAACTCTAGGGGGAATCAAACCTGTGTGTGCACCAAACGGCAAGTATCTTTGGATATCTTTGAACAAGTGTATGACCAGAAAAGGAGGCATAGTAGCCATGGGATGAGAATGAGTGGACAGACTTGCAGATATATGGGTACCAACAGAATGAAAAAAAAAAATGTCAAAGTGACAAACACAGACAAGAATCACATAGGATGAGAACAAAGATGTGTGCAATCTTCCCAAGTGTGGAAAGTATTCACAAAAGTGATATCAAAGGTCCATTGAAGTATTGGAGATGGCATAGCCATCCATCAGAGGTTTCAATATTAAAAATCTCACTGTAATATACTTTTACCCTTGATCTGGAGGTATGAGAAAAGAGTGGATTATCAAACATTATTAACTATACAAGTACAGGATGAAGGAGACTTAACAGCAATTCATGAGAAAAGAAATGGGAAATTTTAGTTGACTTCAAGTTCAGCCTGAGCCAACAATGTGACATGGTAGTTATTATTACTTTTTTAATCTGCTAAAATCTCAAGCTACTGTAGAAATATAATGTCTAAATCAGTAGAAGTAATAGCCATATTGCACTTTGAGCTGTTTAGATAATATATGAAATATAGTGCCCGTTTTTCAATGCCAATGTTGAAGAGAAACACTAACAAATGGGATTCTGTTTAAAGCAGTCATATAAACTGAACTGAAAACTGTATCATTTGTGAATGATTAAAGGAATTGAGGATACCTAACCCAGAAAATAGAAATATTAGAGAGGGAGATGTGGTAGCTCTCTTCAAGTCAAAACTAGGAACAAGGGACATAAATTACAGGGAAGAATATTTCAGTTCTTTATAAGGAAGAACTTTCTAATAATCAGAGTTGTTTAAAAAAGAAAAGAAACAAAGAAAAGTGTGAGTTTTTCCATCAAGTACTGAGTTTCCTATCCATGAAAGCATTTGGGCACAAGGTGTATCATCATCTTTTAGGGTTGAAATTTTTGTGGAGAGGATTTCAAACGGGTCAGAACTTGGTTTAGATGAGCTCCAAGATCTCTGTTAACCTTTGTGGATAACACTCTTATCTCATTTGAACTGAAAAAAGATAAACATGATAAAGGTTGAAGGGGAAATCATAACATAGCAACAAAAATGTTTCATAATAACAATTTCTTATGATAGAAAACTTAACCTCTATCTCTCTTGCTCCAAAATTATAGTTAGGTATTCATTTTAATATTATTTAGATGGAAGTTTGCCATTAGCTTAGATTTAACTTCATATGGAATTTTAAAAATAATAGGGCTTACCCCTACATTATCCATTAATTTTAGTCATTCCAATACTTAGATTGATTGATTTCTCTCTGTTCAAAAGGGCTTGGATATTTAAATACTCTAGGATATGGCAGAGGACACTGCATACATTTTGATATTGTTTCATTTTTTATTAACACCCCATTTTAATTTGATCTCTTTTTATCATGTAGATCAGTAGCCTTTCAACTAAGTCAGAATACTGCCTAATTATTCCATTAAATGAAAGTCACCTGAATTCTTCTGGAATATCATCATTTATTTATTTATATTTTTGCATCCATCTTCTCTTTTATGTCCACTTCCCTCTCAGAGGAAAAAAAAATTCCTCTTTGTAAAATTTAGCCTGTACTCTTTTGTAATTTTGCATCCTTTTTCAGGACCACACTCTATTAATTATCTCCCCCTTTTTTTGCATGTTTAGATTCTCTTTGTGTTCATAAAAATGCTGAATTTCCTCCTCCTACCATACGGCTTGTGCCCTCTCTTCTAACTCATACATCACTGGAAGGTTGGGTTTCCATAGAATGACATGTTACTTCTCCCTTCAAAATTCTAGGGCTAATGCTGAGGGGTTATGACTTCCAATATTGTTTCTCATTTCATCCAGTGAACCCCACTTCCAATCTCAATCAAACAGTTGACAACATTTAACTCCTAGAAAAAAGTTATTTACTTAAAGGATACTGCAATAACAGTAGTTTCAAAACATTGCATCCCATCCTAGAGGGCACTCTCTCCTCAAACAGATGGGAGATTCCTGGGGAGAAGATGTTTGAACTTAAAATGCAGTAGGAATAAAGCATATGAGTAATGAAAACACTTGACCAAGGGATGTCTCCAGACTTCTATCCCTGGAAGTAATTTTCTCCCCTTGTGAAGTCCTCATAAGGTTCCACTTACTTCGAGCTCTGTAAAACTCTGGGAATTGGTGTTTTTTAAAAAATCCATGTTTAGCATTTCTCTTCAGCACAAGGGTCATGATCCCTGATGTTGCTATTGGCCATGTCTTTATGCCTCCATGTACAGGCACTTTCTCTACTGGCAGTCACTATTGCCCCTACAGATTCTACTATCTACTTTTTTTTTTTTTTTTTGCTTTTTAGAGGGGGGAGGAAGGGCAATTGGAGTTAAGTGACTTGCCCAAGGTCACATGGCTAGTTTTTTTTGTATTAAGTGTTAGAGGATGGATTTGATCTCAGCTGATCCTGACTCCAGGGCCATTGCTCTATTCACTGTGCCACCTAGATGCCCCTCTCCTATCTACTCTTGATGTTGGTAAGACCTCTGAAGGTTTTGAGGCATCTCTGGAACTCCCTGGTGGCATGGAAACTTCCCTTCCAAAATACCCATTGATTTAAGATTAGGAAAGAATAAATACAAAAGATGTGATGATGCCATGTATTCAGAGATACAAGCATCTGGGTAGTGGGATATGGATATCAGCCTTGATTCCACAACTCAAAGCAACTGAAAATGGTGGAGGAAGAGAGTTTTAGTTCAAATCTTTCGTTTTCCCCATCATTTCTGGTTTAGCCACTCTGGAATCATCAATTCTTCAAATTCTGAAGTAAATTACAAGAGTTTTCATTTTTTAATCATTATTCATTCATCCCAATTCATCATTTTTTTGTTTATTATAATATAGTACTAGCTCTAGAATCACTCATGTCCTAGTCATGGTAACCTCCAAAGTTTTACACGTTAGATTTGAACCAGGTAAGGCATATCTGGAAATGTTCTACGTAAACCACTAGGAACGGGAAATCTGATAACGCTCTAAGTACTAGGTTCTCATTGGCCATACACAGCCTTGATTCCCACTTAAATTAAATAAAAATACCTTGAGAAATATTTTCCCTCTATCTGCTACCTGAATAACTCATATTCCTTTCACTATTACTCACTTATCAAAGGAAAAACAACTTCTGCGTCTACTTGATCACTACCTCACTCATTTCTTTATTTGCTAAATAGCAAGGGAAATTTATTTTCTTTCTTTTTAAAAAATATTTATTTTTAGTTTTCAAGATTTATGGTCATAAGCTTTTTAGTTTTAAATTTTCTTCCCCTTTTTCTAGTCCTCCCCTCCCCCAAGACAGCATACAATCTGATATAGGCTTTACATATACATTATATTAAACATACTTTCCCCTTACTGATGTTGTAAAGAAGAAATAGAACCAATGACAGGAACCACATGAAAGAACAAAACAAAACAAAACAAGAAAGAGACAGTGAATAGTATGCTTCCATTTGCATTCAGACTCCATAGTTCTTTCTCTAGATGTGGACAGCGTTTTCCATCATGAGTCTTTTGGAACTGTCTCAATCCATTACATTTCTGAGAAGAGCTAAGTCTATCAAAGTTAGTCATTGCACAATGTTATTGTTACTGTGTATAATGTTCTCCTGGTTCTGCTCACTTCACTTAGCATTGACATACAAATTTTTCCAGGTTTTTTGGAAATCCATTTGTTCATCATTTCTTATAGCATTCCATTACTTTCATACACAACAACTTACTCAGTCTTTCCCCAGTTGATGGGCATCCCCTCAGTTTCCAATTTTTTGCCACCAGAAAAAGAGCTGCTATAAATATTTTTATACATGTGGGTCCTCTTCCCATTTTTATGATCTTTTTGGCATACAGATCTAGAAGTGGTATTGCTGGGTCAAAGGGTATTGCTGGGTCAAAGCCACAGTTTAATGGGCTATTTGTTTTCAGTATCTACAATTGGACTAAAGCTTCTGTCTTGAAGACTAACCATACTATTCTAGTCACCAAAAATTTTTGACAGTATTAGAGCGTGGTGGCATCACCCTCGAAAATGAACATGGAATGTTATTGGAATAGGAAGTTCTTTCCCGACCATTAATAGACCTATATGACCTGCTTTGAACTCTGGGCCAGCTCGCAGCCTGAGTCACAGGGAGCCTGGTATGGGAGGAGCTTGCCTCATGGAGCAGAAAGTAAGACAAAAACAGAGCAGAGCATAGAGCACAGGAAAGAACTTGCCTAGGGAAACTTCTTTGTGGGGAGGCCTGACAGAAAGAAGACTTGAGGTGTTGACACTTTCTGGATTAGTGATGAGTACTTTGCTAAATCTTAATTCCTCATTTCCTAATAATGGTGCTCCAAAAAAATATTTTGGTTTTGCCTTTGAGGAAGAATTTATTATAATTTGCTAATCTACCCTGGAAATATGTATGCATATTCATAGCAGTGGCTATTGGTATCATATTGGCATTATAGAGCTCCACTTTGAATTTCCATGTCATGACTTTTACTGTTTCTCTCTTGCTTCTTTCACTGATATCCAACACTCCTTTCTCATCCTAGTTGTGGGTATTTACATGCAAGCTTTGTTCTTGGATCTCTTCTCTTCACTTTGGTCTCATTCATTACCATGATTTCTTTAAAAACAAAATAAGCAATTGATGTTTTTGTGTGTGTTTACGTACCTTTCAGTTCTAAATATTTATTTTCTTCCTCTTCTTTCCAGTGAGACATCCTTTAACATTTCAATATAGATCAAAAAGGAAAAGTAGTTTTTTTTTTTCAAACTAAGCAACAAAATTACAGAATCTGACAATATACGCCATGGATCATTCTTCCTATATCATTGAAAGAAGTGTGGGAGATAGGTTTTCTTAACTCTTTCTGGGGATAAATAGCCATTATAATTGCAAAGCCTTCAGTTGTTCTTGTTATTCTGTTCACTTAACATTGTTGTTGTAATTGTGCATGTAGTTTTCCCAGTTCTGTTTACTTCACTTCGTCTGAGTTCATGTAAATCAAACCAAAGCTGTCAATATGTCAAATATTCATTAACTATCTCCTAAATTCTGTCTCCAGAAGATAGCAGGTACAGTGGATAGATTGCTGGGTCTGGAGTCCAGAAGACTTGTTTGAATTCAGTCTCAAATACTTACTAGCTGTGTGAATCTTGGGCAAATAATTTACCCCTATTTGCCTTAGGTCTTCATCTGTAAAATGAGATGGAGATAGTGAAGGTGACAAATTATTATCTTTGCCAAAAAATAAAACCAAACCAAACCAAAAACAAACAAACAGACAAAATCAACGAACCAAATGGGGCCATGAATAGTTCAACATTACCGAAATGACCAAACAACAAAAATTCTATCTCACTTACATCTTCTTACATTGGATTATATTATTCAAAAGACATTTTGATAGTTACATTAAATATTACTGGCTTCCTTTTTAATTCCATGCATTTTTTTATGTATGTAAAAGAATCATTATGAGAAAAAGTCCTTAGGTTTCACAAGACTGCCAAAGGTGTCTATTATACACACAAAAAGGTTAAGAACCCCTGATCTAGACTGTTTCTTATTCAACTGTATATTCCCTGATGTAATTACTCACTTAGGACATTAAGTAAATATTTGGTTAAATTTAAAAAAAACAAACAACCCTTCACATTCTTTTTATGCCACATTATAGAAAATATAAGGAGGAAGGGGGTCTTTGATGATAATATTTTATACCCATAGACACATTTTGTCTTTTCATATTTTACTGTCTTCTACTCTAATGCAGGAAATTCTTTTACTTTCCAGTATTCTTTTTGATGAATGAAAGGATTCATCCTGGATCAAATAGCTACAACTGTGCTTTTGTGATTCTTATTAATTTTAGTTACGGCTTTTATTTCCCCAAATGCCAATGCTTGTTTCCTTTAATCTTGAAACCTGTAATCCTGAAGGGTACTTTAATTCATACAGCAATAAATAATAGTATGTTGAATGCAATCTCTTGGTTTCAAAGTTCAAGAGGTTTGAGCAAAAGTGGGAACCTTCTACCCTTCAAATGCTAGAGTAGAAACAGCACGGGCTCTTGGAACACAGCACCTAAATTCAATTCCCATTTCTGATGTCTACTACTTGTGTGATGTTGGGTAGGTTTCTTAGTCTCCCTGGGCCTCAGTTTTCTTATTTGTAAAATGAATAAATGAGAGTAGAATAGGAATTCTTAACTTTTTTTTTGGTGTCATGGACCTTTTGACACTTTGGTGAAATTACCCTTCTCAGGATAATGTTTTTAAATAATTGAAGGAAATGCTCATTTAAGTCAAAGATTACTGAAAATAAGAAATATTTTTTTTCTATTGCAAGTTCATGGTCCTCTTAGGTCTCCTAAGGACCCTAGATTAAGAATTCCTAGGCAAGAAGGCCTTTAATTTACCATCCATCTCTAGATATAGGATCCTATGATCATAACTGATTACAGTCTTTATGTTAACTGCATAAAGAAAGCTACATTCCAAAATGTGTTTAAAACAGTTAAGTTCCTAATAGCTAATCTAAAACTTTTTATTTTTTAACCAATCAAGAAAATTCTGATGCTGATCATATCAAATTTCATTTTTCTTAATCAAAGAAACATGGTATTTATGTTCTGTTTCATTTTCCTTTATGGAGTTTATTGAGCCATTCAAAGGGTCACACTTTGAAGAAGTTTTGTCTAATTACCTACACAAACATCCCTCTCAAGGTAATAGTAGATATATATCATTTTCCCTTTGAAGGAGAAAAAAAGTGAGGATCATATTTTAAAAGCAGCATGAATTGGGTAATGTCCCCAAAGTGGCTCAACAACAAGTTTTTGAAGTGAAGGACTTCAATTTACGTCCTAACAGTCCACAGGGTTGGGGAATCTGCAGCACTGAGGCCATGTGTGGCCCTCTAGGTTCTCAAGTGCAGTCCTTTGACTGAATACAAACTTCCTAGAATAAATTCTCTTAATAAAAAGATTTGTTTTGTAAAATTTGGATTAGTCAAAAGGCTGCATCCAAGGACCTAGAAGGTTACATGTGGCTTTGAGGCTGCAAGTTCCCTACCCCTGGGCTCTAAGATATATCACACACATACATGCACATACATACACACATACATACAAGCATATGCAATAGCCTAATCTGAATTGAAATATAGCTTGGTATCTTTCTAATTTTCTAAGCTAAAATATCAACCTTGATGTGTTTTCCAACGATTCCAAACAACAATAGCAACAGCAATAACAGCAACAGCAAAAAACCCCACCATGATGCTGATATCTGGATGATACTCTACATTTGATAGCAGATCATCATGTAAAAGATTAAAAAGGACTATAATGAATTAACTTGGTTATGTTTTAGATTGAACTGTGTTCATATTTAGTATGTACCGAAGGCTAGGGGCATAATATATTGTCAATACTATTAATAATGACAATCAGAATAATAATTTTAATATACAATCTATAGAATTTATGTATCCATCCTTCCTAATATAAATATTTCAGAGATCTATGAAGAAAGAGCCAAGAAGCTAACGAAGATAATGCTATAGCTCTGACCAAGAAGCTAATACAAATAAATTCAAAGACCATGAAATAAAATAAAAGTAGCTATTTTACCATCAGCTTGAATAGCTATCGAAAGCCATATTCATTAAAAACACTTATTTAGTAGACTTATTGACAGTAGAATTTTCTTTTGTCTTTTGTAATCTCAAAAACTCATGCCTTGAGTTGAGACATAAGAGTCCTGGGTTATAGACTTAATTTTCCCTGTTATTTGACCATTTTTCTAGGAGTTATTTTTCTCCTATGTGAAAAGGCTAGATAAATTTTACAGTAACTAAGGGTTTAAGTGAATTTACAATCTGTATTTGTGTAGAAGATTCTTATTGATGTGTCAATACCTGGAATTGGTGAATTCTCATCAAAACACAATCAATTCCAACAACAGAGTAATGTGAAACTGATTTGCTTAGCCAAAAAAGAGAATACCACAATTGGGGGATAATGATGATGAAGATGATGATTAGAATGATAGGTTTTTATATAAAGCTTTCATCCCAATAATCTCATAAAGTAGTAGTTCAAGCATTATGTACCTTATGTTATTAATGACAAACCTGGAAAGGCTCCTTTGTCATAGTTAGTATGCTACAGAATTAGGATACTTTCTTTATATATACAACAAAACCCTGCAGGAATTAGATAGTAAGAGATACCCTATTTTAAAATAACTGTAGATGGTATAAAATACCTGGAAGTATACCTACCAATGCAAATCCAGGAAGTACATGAACACAATTATAAAACCTTTTATATAAATAAATTCATATTTAAATAATTGGAGAAATATTAATTATTCGTGGGTAGGCAGAGCCAGTGTAATAAAAATTACAATTTTATCTTATCTATTTATTCAACGCCATCCCAGTTGAATTACCAAAACAAAATTCTGAGTTAGATAAGATAATATAATAACACAATTCATTTGGTAGGACAAAAGGTCAAGAATAACGAAGGAATCAATGAAAAAAAAAGTAAAGAAAGGGATTTTTAGCAGTACCAGATCCTGAACTATTTTATAAAGTAGTAATTATCAAAATTATCTTGTACTGCCTTAGAAATGGAAAGGTAGATCAGTTAAATAAAACAGACATAGAATACACAGTAACAAATAATTATAGTAACCTTGATGAACGCAAAGTTTTAAGTTTTGGGGATAAGAATTCATTATTTGGTAAAAATTGTTGTGAAAATTGTAAAGTAATTTTGCAGAAACTGAGTATAGATCAGTATCTTACACTATTTATAAGGATAAGGTCAAAATGGATACATGGCCTAGATATATATGGAGAAATCATAAAAACACAAGAAATAGATTATTTATCAGGCTTATAGTTAGGAGAACAATTTATGAATAAACAAGAAATAAGGTACATTGTGAGGTATAAAAAGAGATAATTTCAATTACATTAAAATAAATAAGTTTTGTACAAATAAAAGTAATGTAGCCAAGAGGAGAAGGAAAGCAGACAATTGGGGGAAAAATTGTAGACAGTTTCTCAGATAAAGGTCTCATATTTCAAACATATAAAGAACTTTTTCAATTTTATAAGAATATAAGAGGATTCTTGGAAGGTGGCAGAGTAGGTCATAAAACTTTTGGCTCTTCAAATTTACTCCACAAAAAGACAGCATATTATCTCAGGGGTAACACAGAGCAGTGAAAATAAACAGAAGTCAGGGTAAAGTGGTTGTTCTTGCAAGACAACTTGAGAAGATACCAGGAAAGACTGAGCCTCCAGGGGTGGAGGTTTGGCCTGAATGAACTGCAAACAGCTCCAGACCAAGTCTGTGAAATCAACAAACAGCAAGCCCTAGGGAGAGCTGGGGTTGGAAGGCAGCCTCAGACTTAGAAACTTTCATCTTATGGGCAATGTGTGGGTCTAAGGGTTGAATAGGAGAAGATTAAAGGACCTTCCACTGTCAAGGGATACCAAGCAGTTGTGCTGATCAGACATGTCCCAGGCTGAGCTGCTGCTGTGGGGTAGAAAGAGCTGGCACACATCTGCTACAGTAGCAGAAAGACAAGGACCTTGTTGACTGTAGGCACTTCTAGGAGAGCAGTCCCTGGTTTCAGCTCCAGAGCATAAGACTACAGCTGTACAACCACCATGGTTTAGGAGTGGAAAGGAGAGCCTGAGGTTGAGCCCCAGGAAAGACCTTAGAAAATAATAGTAAGAAGGACCTAATGATTGGGGCATATTCCCATACCTTGGTACAAGAACTGCATTATACTAATAGCTGCTAAAAACAAAATAAATTTTAAAAACAAAAATGAATAAGCAAAGGAGGAAGAACCCAACTATATATAGTTATTAAGGGGAATAGAGAAGATCAGGGTTCAAACTGAGCGGAAGATAAAAGAGTTAAAAATTCTACTCTTTTTTTCGATGAGAAGCACAAGACCTAGCAGTTACTACATTGAAGGACTATAGGTCTTGGAATACTATATTTCATAGAGCAAAAGAGCTGGTGTTACCACCAATGATAACTTATCCAGCAAAATTAAGTATTATCCTTAATGACAAAAAGGGATCATTTAAAGAACTGAAAAACTTTCAGGTATTCATGACAAAAACAGCAGAACTTAAGGCAGGCCTACACAACATTTGGTTCATGGGTTGCTTATGGTCATTATGCCACTTGAGGTCCTTGAAAGAATTTCAGGTGGCCAGTGAAAAAATATAAAGGTTATAAAACAGACCTGTGTAACATACAGCTTGCAAGCTGTATGTTGTGCAGGCCTGACTTAAGGGGAAAATTGACAAATAACATCCAGAAGAAATATAAGGTAAACATTAAAGACTGATTATAAGGGATTCCATAAGGTCAAATTGTTTACTTCTTATATGTGAAAAAATTATCAGTGCTTTTCTGACTGTCATCATTATTTGGATTGTTTGAAAGAAGGGCTTGTGCTGAGCTGAGTATGGTGGGATGATTCTAAAAAAAATAAAACTGTAGGGAGATATATAAAGGAATAAGTATCTCCTACAAATGAGGCATAAAAGGAAAAAAAAACTTATACAGAAGAAGCTAGTGGGCAGATAGTGCTGGTAACTTATTCTCATTGGGAATAGGTTAAAGAGGGAAACACACACATGCATTCGTATGAATGTATGTATGTATAAAAGTCTTCTAAATTCAGAAAGAAATAAGAAGGCAAGGGTATAGGGCAGAGAGAGAAGATAAGGGAGGGACTTGTGGAGGGGTTGGCAGGTTGAGGAATGGGAAAGCAAAGCAGAGGGCAGAAGTACAGTAGAGGAGTGAGGATGGGTAGAAACAGGGAAAGAAGGATAGTGAGGAAAAATAGGAAGGAGGAAAATACACAACAGGTAATTATAGTTTAAATGTGAATGGGATGAGTTTACTCATAAAATGAAAATTGATAGTAGATTAAGTTCAATAATACATTGCTTTCAGGAAATTCTATAAAAATTAGAGATACATGCAAGTTACATACAAAGGTCAGGAGTAGAATTTATAATGTAAAAAAGCAGAGGTAGTAATGATGATCTCAGAGTTAAAACTAAAATAGATTCAATAAACAGAAAAACAGGGAAATGACACTGTACCAGCAATATATTCAATGTTGTTATGTACCATTTAAAATAACAAGACAGTAAAAAATATCTGAGAGTATACCTGACAAAACAGACACAGAAACTACATGGATATAAACATAAAACATTTTATACAAATAAAGTCAGATCTAAATAACTGAAGTAATATGTATCATTCATGTACAGGTAAAGCCAATATAACAAAAAATGACAATTTTATTCAATGAATCTATTTATTAAATGCCATACTAATTAAATTAATAAAAAATTATATTACTGAGTTAGAAAAAATAATAACGAAGTTCATTTGAAAGAACTTCAAAGAAACAAGGAGAAAATACATAAATATGTATATGTATATATATATATACACATATGTATATTACATACACACACATACATATACACACATATATGTGCTTAATTGTAGTCTTTAGAATCAGGGCAGGGAGAGGAAAATGAAGTAAAAAGTGCATAGCAGAGAGCAAAAGAAAACCTACAAGGAAGCAAATAAAAGCTGGACAGCTTTGAAAACAACGTGGAATATTTATCATATAAATTTTCTTGAAATGCAAATTTGTTGTTTCATATTGAATCCTCTTTTATGTTATACTGTATGCATGACAATCTTTTTTTTCTTTTTTTTTCCATTCTGAATTTAAATTTAAAGCAAATTTTAAAATGTGTATTTTTTTTATAAGAATGAGTCATTCCCCAATTGAGAAATGCTCTAAAGATATGAAAAGGCAATTTTTCTATGAAGAAATAAAAACTATATATAGTCATATGAAAAATGCTCTAGATCATTATTGATTAGAGAAATGTAAGTTAAAACAACTTTGCAATATGATTACCTTTTAGATTGGCCAAAATGCTAAAGGGGAAAAGGACAAATATTAGAGGAAATGTGGATAAATTGGGACACATTCACTGTTGATGGAATTGTGAACTGATTCAACCATTTTGGAGAGCAATCTGGAATTTTTCTCAAAGAGTTATAAAACTGTGTATATCCTGTCATCCAGAAGTACCACTATTAGGTCTGTTTTCCAGAGTGATTAGGGAAAAAGGAAAATAGCTTATATTTTCTAAAATATTTAGAGCAACAATCTTTGTGGTTGTAAAGCCACTCATGAGCAGCTTTCCAGAAATGCTACTGTGAATAGCTTTTAAGGTTATGATTACACAGTATAGTGAACACTCTATTTATTCTATAACAAATCAGAGCAAAACATTCACAGTAAATCAAGGTACAGCATTCACAATGTTTGAGAAAATCAAAATATAGCATTAACAACTTGTCCACAAGAAAATGTCCACATAGTTTTCACTATAGTAGTCACAAAGTTTTGAACAAAGAACAATAATTTAGTAACTTAAACATTCAATCATCTCAATCATTCAATTATCCTTAAGGAGGCTTACCTCCTTAAGGGACACAAAGTACAATAGTCAAAGTTTTCCACTCATGAAGCACTCTAAGTTAACTCAATCAGTCACTTATTCAGTTATCAATCACTAAGTACATTTAGTCAATCAATCATTCAATAAACTCAATCATTCAATCATCCTTAATCATTCACTATTCATATCATCAGAAAATACACAAACCCTCCACCCATAGGTCTCCAGAGTGTTACAATTTCTCAGTCAGTACACAGTATTTAATTTGTCATAAAAAAGAACTGAGAGATCACTCTGCACAGTATCAGTAATGTTGTAATGATGATCAGCTGTGAAAGACTTGATTATTCTGAAAAATACAATGATCCAAGACAATTCCAAAGGACTCATGATGAAAAATCATCTAGCTGTCACAGTGGATAGAATATCAGGCCTAGAGTTAGGAAGACTCATCTCTCTGAGTACAAATCTGGTTTCTGACATTTACATGCTGTATGATCCTAGTGAATCATTTAACCCCTCTTGCCTCAGTTCTTTACCTGTAAAATGAGCTGGAGAAAGTAATGGCCAACCACTCCAGTATTTTTGCTAAGACAGCCAATCACAAATGCCTTCATGAAGAGTTGGACACAAGTGAAAAATGACTGGAGAAGAAAACCAACACAACATGATTATTAAAAAAGCTATCCACTTCCAGGGAGAGAGAGAACTGATGAATTCTGAGTACAAATTATAATATGATTTTTTCATTTTATTTTTCTTCTAATTTTTTGAAATATTGCTAATATGGAAACATATTCCTTGCCTTTTGAGTGTCTATGGGAGGAAGGGAGAGAATTTATAATTCAAAATTTTAAAAAGAATATTAAAAATATTAAAATATATATATATATATTTAAAATAACATTCTGGAGTTTTCTGTCTGTAAAGTAGTGACACAATATCCTAAGTAGAATAATCACAACAAATTTGCTAAGCAGCAGGCAGTACTCAAGAAGATCGTTTCTAATGAGTAGATGCATTTTAGTCACTATTACTGCACCGTGATTCTGGAACTTGTATCAAATAACAGCTAGACCATCTAATTCTTTCTCATGTGCTAAGAGGTGTTTGTGTGTGTATGTATGTGTTTATTTTGTGTTTTTATGTATTCATACGAATCTATATTTGTTTAACAAACACAAATCTAAACACGTTATATACAAACCTCTAGAGATGTGGTGGCATGCCAAGAAGCATAGTATGACATTTTCAGGACACGGAGGAGGCCTAAATGTCAGTATTAACTGCATTCAAATTCTGCTTTTGACATCTACTGTGACTCTGGACAAGTTGTTCATCTTAGCATTTGGGGCAACTTTCTAAGAATATAAGCTACAGAGAAGGTGCCAATCTCCATTAACTGAGGGAATTTCCTATATGAATCAAATCCCAGGTTTGATTCCTACCCATGGTTAACAGGTTTTTAAATCAAGAGCCTTTGAGACTTGAGATCTGGGAATAGCTAAGTCTAAAATATTTTCTCTTAGTCTAACCGCAAGGGAATGCCACCTCAACCACTAACAGACACAGAGATTTTCCTGTTACCAACCACTATAACCTCAGTTATGTCTTCATCAAATTTAGTTCAAGTCCAAATGATACTATTCTAGATACATGTCTGTCAGTGACATGGTTGAGAAATAATCCACAGAGGATTAGTAGTAAAATAGATGTGAGAATATGAGGGTAATATTTGGGCCTAGAATCCTTAATAAATCAACATTCCATTTCAAAAAAAGGCAAACACCTCCCCTGCCACACACACACAATGACAGTGAATGGTTTTGGAAATGTTCCGGTTCTATTTCTAGCTCTGAGATAGATGATTATAAAGAACCGGTATAAGTTTGGCTTTAAAATCACATAACAATAATGATTTTTACATCTCACAGATTCAGGAAAGTTATGTAGTAATGAACTTAATGTTCATGGAATCCAAATATCAGGTTTTTCATTCATACTCCATACTCCTTGAAGGTAGAGTTGGTTTAATGAACTTCCCAATGTTTAAATGAAGCACACGCACTTTCTTGGGAGTTTAAGTGTTGTGAATCTACCTAAATAGTTTTTTAAAGCTGGTAGCTAATTATATAAGTCATATTTTCATATCAATGCCCTCCCCCTTCCTACCACCCGTGCATTCAATACTATAGATAAAATGTGCTACTGTTTACAAAGCCCTAACGTTTCATAACTCCTTGACTTTTTTCATTTTTATTGAAATGTGGTCTCTTCATCATCTATTGAATTTCTGATCATCATTTAAAACCAACTTTAATTTTAAAAACCCTTCGTTTAAAGACTTCCATTTTTTTAGTCAGTAATGAATTTCTTCTAAGACTTCATTTAACATTTTGTTTTTCAACTCTGTAATATACTTATGCCATGCAAGATATAATAGTCATATGTGTTTCTACCTGCAAAGGACAAACAACAATAACTTCTTAATGCTAGACTTCAAGTTCTAAGAGTTCAAGAGCCTCTAAAATACCTAACACAGCATGAGGCCTTAATAAGTAAATGAATGAATGGCTTCATATAATGTATATTAATTTAAAAAAGTTTATAAGATTCCATATAGATTTCTCATGTGCTAATAGAGGGAAAGGATTAGTCTTCTCCCAGAATTTTGTCAATACTACCAATTCAACACATTTGGAGACTTATGTGTTGCTCACACTATTAGTAACAAAGAAAAATATATGTGATCTTAGACTGTATTAAGATTGGCATCATTTCTGGAATGAGGGACACAAGAGCCCTGTTGTAATTTGCCCTGGGAAGCCCACATCAAAAATACTGTATTCATACTAAGTACCATAGTTTTGGAAATATCTATTGAAAAATTGGAATATATCTGTGCCCACCAAGGTGATGAAGGACCTTAAGGACTATGTCTTATGCAGAACAGTTGAAGGCAGTGGGGATTCAGCCTTGGGAAAAGAGCAAACATCTAGGGATATAACTCTTGTTAGGTATTTGAAAGATTGTCTTGAAGAGTAGTTTGATTTGTTTTACTTGGCTCCAGAAAGCAGGACCAGAAGTAATAGATGAAAATTGCCAAAAGGGAGATTTTGGCTCCATATGATGAAAACTTTCCAAATCATTAGAGCTGTCCAGTTACGGAATGGATTGCCTCTGGAGGGTCACTTTTCTGGAACATTGTGAAGGGGATTCTTATTCAGGTATGATTTGAATTTGATAACTTGTGAGGTTCCTTCCAACCATGGGATTTTGTGATTTTTACAAGTCATGGTGGTAAGGAAATGATGACATTGGGCTCTGAATGGTAAAACAGAAATAGGAAAGTAGCTTGGGGAGGGAGGGGTGTGTGGAACAGGGTCAAATCAAGGTTTTTATGATAAGGGAGATCTGTGAACGTTTGAAAGTAAAATGGAATTTTTTGTTATTATTGTAAAGCATTTTATATAGGATTTTGTGCTGGTTCCTCTACATGCTTTCTTCTACAAGTCTTTTTCTCCTCTCAGGGATATGATTAGAATCTAGATCCATGTGTCTTCCTTCTAGAAGACAAAAGTAATAAGCCCAATGTCTCTCTTTATTCTCAAACTCTTGTCAACTCTACTCCCCAAGTAGGTATGAAGCACTGAGTACTCAAATCTCCGCTAGGAAGGAGAGTTATATGCAAATGAGCTTTGAGTCATATATCTCATTTGAGGATGAAGAAGGTCAGAATGAATGGAAAGACAGAGAACAGAAGAGAAGGTCTTGGAGATGGACAGATGGGAATAATAACTAGAGCATGGCTGGACAAAATTAGGTTTTAAGCAAAAGTTAATCTCTTTGTAAGTACATAAATTTATAAAAAACTACATTATTGAATCAATGAGAATTACCAATTTGAGGAAGAAGCTTAATAATAAGAGACAAAACCATTAAAAAATGTAAGAATTTACTTAATCTTTTTTGGTATAGATTTCTGACAGCATTTAACTATCACTTTTTAACTATCATATTTAACTACCTGACATAATTTTTCTATCACTCTTCTGTTATTTTTTCCCTACAGCTTATGCTTGACAGTATACTGCATATTCATTATTGATTGATTATTTATACCATTAATTACTTACCTCAATTAAATTTTTTTTCTAATTAGTCAGAAATATTCTTTCTCTGACTAACCTGGCTTAGTAAAGGCATAGTCTCTCTCTCTCTGGTTCTAACTTCATCCATCATTTATCATAATACCACTTCTAGGGTTGTATCCCAAAGAGATCATAGAAGCAGGAGGAAGACCCATATGTATAAAACTTTTTATTTCAGCTCTCTTTGTGTTGGCAAAAAACTGGAAATTAAGGGATGTCCATCAATTGGGGAATGGCTAAACAAGTTGTGGTATATGCATGTAATAGAATACTATTATGCTATAAGAAATGAGGAGCAGATAGACTTCATATTTACCTGGAGAGGCTTATACAAATTGATGCTAAGTGAGAAGAGCAGAACCAGGAAAAATTTGTATACAATCACAGACACATCATATGTGTGACCACCAACCTTGATAAACTGGACTCTTCTCAGCAACGCATAGCTATAAGACAACTCTACAAGTCTCAGGATGGAAGGAGATACGTACATTCAGAAAAAGATCTGGAAAGACTAGAGTTTTAATGCAGACTGAAGCAGTCTACATGCTATTGCTCTTTTCCACGTTTGGTTTTATTTCCTTTTTCCCATTGTTGACTCCACTGGTCAAAATCCTTCTATATAACCAGACTAATGTCTAATGTGAAAGTATTTGCAGATCCTATACTTGACTACATGCCACCATGGGGGAGGGGGAGAGGGGGGGGGAGAAAACTTGAAACTCAAGGGACTCTGGAACTGAATCTTGTGAACTAAAAGTAAATAAACAAATCAATTTACATAAAAAAATAAAAGATGTGGTCTGCATACTTTTCTCTCTAATATACATATCGAAGAAACTAAAAAAAAAATTAGGCTTTTCCATTTAAATAAACAAAAAAGGTTTAGCAAAATTGAAGTTTATTATAGCTACCATAATTCTCTGAGTCACCTAATCTCAAAACCTTAGACCAAGTGTTCTTAATCTGGAGTCTGTGAGCTTTAAAAAAAATGTTTTGATAAATGAATTTCAATATAGTTGGTTTGTGACGCTAAGAATTTTTAGAATGTATTTTAAAACATCATTCTGAGAAGGGGTTCATAGGTTTCCCTAGACTGCCAAAGGGATCCTTGATGTAAAACAGGTTAAGGACTCCTGTCCTAGAGTCATAATTGTCTCCTACCCCTTCCTTGTTGTTCATATCCAGGTGGAGGATCTCATTTTTTTCATTTGTAATGCCTTGAGGGTGCATCTTTATTTTTTCCATTCCTAGTCACAATTCTGCTCCATCTCATAGTTGGTTTATAGCAGTGTTCTCAGTAGTGATCTCAATGCCAAGCATTTTTCCTTCTTTCAGTTCATCTGGCAAACTCATTCCATAACAATATTCCCCAAATAGGGTTTTTGTTTTGTTACATTTCTGCTAAAACAAACAAACAAGAAAAAAAAAACCCAAACTTTCTATTGCTCTCACAGTATGTTCCACTTATTAGAATTCTAGACTCATAGTCTATAGAATTAAGTTTGCATTCAAAATCCCAATTTTTAGGATCATAGACCTATAATTGAAAGGTACATCCATTCAAATTTTTCATTTTGTAAATGAGCAAACTAAGGTTCAGTGGGGTTAAGTGACTAGCCAAAGTCACAATGGGTTGTATGTTGTCAGTGGCAGGATTTGAATCCACGTCATCTGACAACACAGACAACACACTTTCCACCATCTGACAATACCATTATTACATTAGCTATATGACTTGGGCATGTAAACCTCCATAGGTCCAATTTTTTTATTATATGTAAAATGAGGGACTTGGACTATATTTCTCTAGAAAGAGTCTTCTAGTTCTAAATTATATGATCCTATTTTTTTCATCATTTCAGAGGACTGAATTTATAAGCCATCCACTTAGTTAGCCTCATAACAGGCACTTAACGAATGTGTGTTGACTGAATGACTGCTGACTATGGCTGATAAAGGCAGCCAAGTTTGCCTATAGCATTATGTCTCAATTCAAGTACTACCAGGTGGTATCTTTTCTCATGATTAAGTTTCACAAATTTGACAGTTCCCCAAACAGATAACTGAGAGATGCAATATATGAATGTATGTCATCCTCAGCTTAGGAAAGTATAAATATTATGGATGTCGAATGAATCATACCAGTTTTGAGGAATGTCATTGGTTTACTTTTCCTAGAGCTAGTGGTGGAAAGGAGTGGGAAGGAAAGAAAACAGGCATTGTGGAAGGTGTGGATTGTGCTAATTTTGGAGGGTGCTCACAAATCAAAGGCAAGAAAAACCCTAGAGTGTATGTTGTAAAATCAAGTGACAGATGAGAACAACAGGAAGTGTGAGGATTTTTGGTCAGGAAATTTATGGAAAACTTTTACTAATTATGGGCTAAAATTTGATACAATCTAGAGAGAATGTCACTGGACAAGTACCAATTATCTAACAAGAATTGCTGGAAAAAAATTGGTAAACAACTTGGTAGAAATTAGACACTAACCAACACTGTACATGATATACCAAAAGAAGTTCTAAATGGATCAGCAACTTTATCACAAATGACTACATTAAAATGAGAGAGAATGCTTTTGAGGTACTTTCGTGGTCTATGGTTAAGGTTAAGGAAAATTCTTAAGCAAAGGATAGGGGTAATAACGAAATATAAAATTTTAATTACATAAAATTCAGAATATTTTTCTTTAAAAAACAAAACCTAGAGTAAAAAGAAAATCTATCACCTGATCTTCACATCAAATATTCTCAAACAGGATCTAGAGTCAAAGGAGAGAGAGAGAGAGAGAAAGAGAGAGAGAGAGAGAGAGAGTGACAGAGACAGAGAGAGAGAGACAGAGAGTGAGTATTGTATTAATAGGCAATAAAAAAGAAATTTACACTGTCAAAAACTATTTCCTAATAATGAATAATTAAATTGCACATCTAAACAATTCTGAAATTTTACTCAGACCCATTCAATTGGCAAAGATGATAAAAAGTGAAAATTGCAAGTATTGAAAAGGAAGACAGACACATTAATGTAGTATCAGTGGACTGAGAACTGTCTAAGTTGGGATGGGGAACCTGTGGACTTGAGGCTGGCCACATGCAGCCTTCTAGGTCCTTATATGTGGTCTTTTGATGGAGTCCAGGTTTTACAGAACAAATCCTTTATTAAGGGTATTTGTTCTGTGAAGTTTGGATTCAGTTAAAGGGTTGCACTTGTGTACCTAAAGGACCATATGTGGCCTTGAGGCCTCAGGTTCTTCACCTCTGGTCTAACCATTCTAGAAAACAATGGAAAATAATGAAATCATACATATTCCTTATCATAGCAATACCACTGCTAGTCATATACACCAAAGGAAGTAAAGGGTAGAAGTAAATATAAATATTTTGGGTAGTTTTAAGATCATACCAAAGAAATTTCCTAGATCCCAGATATGAAGTGTCTACCCATTGATTAGGGACTAATTGTAATATGTGGATACAATACATGGAATTTTATTGTGATATAAGTAGTGTTTTTATATTAAAAAAAAATTACTTATTTACTTTTAGTTTACAACATTCAGTTCCACAATCCCTTGAGTTCCAAATTTTCTGCCCCTCCCTCTCCTTCCCCCCTCCTCCTCCTCTGCCCCATGGCAGCATTGTTATGGGAATCTGAAGATCTTCCCTGCCCCTAGGCCCTTTGCTAA
>JAQQSV010000547.1:59030-118163 GCA_028646515.1 Pseudochirops corinnae
CAGGGCGTATATATAGCCTTCTCCTGGCTTGGAGAATGCCACAGCCCTCTAGACCCACTGCCCAACCACAAAGCTACAAGGCACAGGCATTCCTGGAAAACAAGCCTGGCACCACAGGCTCCACGTGACCACATTCAGCCTATTAGGGAACAGAATATACTTTCAAATATCCAAGGGTCCTCAGAGTCACATAGCCACTTTAGCAAAGGGCCTAGGGGCAGGGAAGATCTTCAGATTCCCATAACAATGCTGCCATGGGGCAGAGGAGGAGGAGGGGGGAAGGAGAGGGAGGGGCAGAAAATTTGGAACTCAAGGGATTGTGGAACTGAATGTTGTAAACTAAAAGTAAATAAGTAATTTTTTTTTAATATAAAAACACTACTTATATCACAATAAAATTCCATGTATTGTATCCACATATTACAATTAGTCCCTAATCAATGGGTAGACACTTCATATCTGGGATCTAGGAAATTTCTTTGGTATGATCTTAAAACTACCCAAAATATTTATATTTACTTCTACCCTTTACTTCCTTTGGTGTATATGACTAGCAGTGGTATTGCTATGATAAGGAATATGTATGATTTCATTATTTTCCATTGTTTTCTAGAATGGTTAGACCAGAGGTGAAGAACCTGAGGCCTCAAGGCCACATATGGTCCTTTAGGTACACAAGTGCAACCCTTTAACTGAATCCAAACTTCACAGAACAAATACCCTTAATAAAGGATTTGTTCTGTAAAACCTGGACTCCATCAAAAGACCACATATAAGGACCTAGAAGGCTGCATGTGGCCAGCCTCAAGTCCACAGGTTCCCCATCCCAACTTAGACAGTTCTCAGTCCACTGATACTACATTAATGTGTCTGTCTTCCTTTTCAATACTTGCAATTTTCACTTTTTATCATCTTTGCCAATTGAATGGGTCTGAGTAAAATTTCAGAATTGTTTAGATGTGCAATTTAATTATTCATTATTAGGAAATAGTTTTTGACAGTGTAAATTTCTTTTTTATTGCCTATTAATACAATACTCACTCTCTGTCTCTCTCTCTCTGTCTCTGTCACTCTCTCTCTCTCTCTCTCTCTTTCTCTCTCTCTCTCTCTCCTTTGACTCTAGATCCTGTTTGAGAATATTTGATGTGAAGATCAGGTGATAGATTTTCTTTTTACTCTAGGTTTTGTTTTTTAAAGAAAAATATTCTGAATTTTATGTAATTAAAATTTTATATTTCGTTATTACCCCTATCCTTTGCTTAAGAATTTTCCTTAACCTTAACCATAGACCACGAAAGTACCTCAAAAGCATTCTCTCTCATTTTAATGTAGTCATTTGTGATAAAGTTGCTGATCCATTTAGAACTTCTTTTGGTATATCATGTACAGTGTTGGTTAGTGTCTAATTTCTACCAAGTTGTTTACCAATTTTTTTCCAGCAATTCTTGTTAGATAATTGGTACTTGTCCAGTGACATTCTCTCTAGATTGTATCAAATTTTAGCCCATAATTAGTAAAAGTTTTCCATAAATTTCCTGACCAAAAATCCTCACACTTCCTGTTGTTCTCATCTGTCACTTGATTTTACAACATACACTCTAGGGTTTTTCTTGCCTTTGATTTGTGAGCACCCTCCAAAATTAGCACAATCCACACCTTCCACAATGCCTGTTTTCTTTCCTTCCCACTCCTTTCCACCACTAGCTCTAGGAAAAGTAAACCAATGACATTCCTCAAAACTGGTATGATTCATTCGACATCCATAATATTTATACTTTCCTAAGCTGAGGATGACATACATTCATATATTGCATCTCTCAGTTATCTGTTTGGGGAACTGTCAAATTTGTGAAACTTAATCATGAGAAAAGATACCACCTGGTAGTACTTGAATTGAGACATAATGCTATAGGCAAACTTGGCTGCCTTTATCAGCCATAGTCAGCAGTCATTCAGTCAACACACATTCGTTAAGTGCCTGTTATGAGGCTAACTAAGTGGATGGCTTATAAATTCAGTCCTCTGAAATGATGAAAAAAATAGGATCATATAATTTAGAACTAGAAGACTCTTTCTAGAGAAATATAGTCCAAGTCCCTCATTTTACATATAATAAAAAAATTGGACCTATGGAGGTTTACATGCCCAAGTCATATAGCTAATGTAATAATGGTATTGTCAGATGGTGGAAAGTGTGTTGTCTGTGTTGTCAGATGACGTGGATTCAAATCCTGCCACTGACAACATACAACCCATTGTGACTTTGGCTAGTCACTTAACCCCACTGAACCTTAGTTTGCTCATTTACAAAATGAAAAATTTGAATGGATGTACCTTTCAATTATAGGTCTATGATCCTAAAAATTGGGATTTTGAATGCAAACTTAATTCTATAGACTATGAGTCTAGAATTCTAATAAGTGGAACATACTGTGAGAGCAATAGAAAGTTTGGGTTTTTTTTTTCTTGTTTGTTTGTTTTAGCAGAAATGTAACAAAACAAAAACCCTATTTGGGGAATATTGTTATGGAATGAGTTTGCCAGATGAACTGAAAGAAGGAAAAATGCTTGGCATTGAGATCACTACTGAGAACACTGCTATAAACCAACTATGAGATGGAGCAGAATTGTGACTAGGAATGGAAAAAATAAAGATGCACCCTCAAGGCATTACAAATGAAAAAAATGAGATCCTCCACCTGGATATGAACAACAAGGAAGGGGTAGGAGACAATTATGACTCTAGGACAGGAGTCCTTAACCTGTTTTACATCAAGGATCCCTTTGGCAGTCTAGGGAAACCTATGAACCCCTTCTCAGAATGATGTTTTAAAATACATTCTAAAAATTCTTAGCGTCACAAACCAACTATATTGAAATTCATTTATCAAAACATTTTTTTTAAAGCTCACAGACTCCAGATTAAGAACACTTGGTCTAAGGTTTTGAGATTAGGTGACTCAGAGAATTATGGTAGCTATAATAAACTTCAATTTTGCTAAACCTTTTTTGTTTATTTAAATGGAAAAGCCTAATTTTTTTTTTAGTTTCTTCGATATGTATATTAGAGAGAAAAGTATGCAGACCACATCTTTTATTTTTTTATGTAAATTGATTTGTTTATTTACTTTTAGTTCACAAGATTCAGTTCCAGAGTCCCTTGAGTTTCAAGTTTTCTCCCCCCCCCTCTCCCCCTCCCCCATGGTGGCATGTAGTCAAGTATAGGATCTGCAAATACTTTCACATTAGACATTAGTCTGGTTATATAGAAGGATTTTGACCAGTGGAGTCAACAATGGGAAAAAGGAAATAAAACCAAACGTGGAAAAGAGCAATAGCATGTAGACTGCTTCAGTCTGCATTAAAACTCTAGTCTTTCCAGATCTTTTTCTGAATGTACGTATCTCCTTCCATCCTGAGACTTGTAGAGTTGTCTTATAGCTATGCGTTGCTGAGAAGAGTCCAGTTTATCAAGGTTGGTGGTCACACATATGATGTGTCTGTGATTGTATACAAATTTTTCCTGGTTCTGCTCTTCTCACTTAGCATCAATTTGTATAAGCCTCTCCAGGTAAATATGAAGTCTATCTGCTCCTCATTTCTTATAGCATAATAGTATTCTATTACATGCATATACCACAACTTGTTTAGCCATTCCCCAATTGATGGACATCCCTTAATTTCCAGTTTTTTGCCAACACAAAGAGAGCTGAAATAAAAAGTTTTATACATATGGGTCTTCCTCCTGCTTCTATGATCTCTTTGGGATACAACCCTAGAAGTGGTATTATGATAAATGATGGATGAAGTTAGAACCAGAGAGAGAGAGACTATGCCTTTACTAAGCCAGGTTAGTCAGAGAAAGAATATTTCTGACTAATTAGAAAAAAAATTTAATTGAGGTAAGTAATTAATGGTATAAATAATCAATCAATAATGAATATGCAGTATACTGTCAAGCATAAGCTGTAGGGAAAAAATAACAGAAGAGTGATAGAAAAATTATGTCAGGTAGTTAAATATGATAGTTAAAAAGTGATAGTTAAATGCTGTCAGAAATCTATACCAAAAAAGATTAAGTAAATTCTTACATTTTTTAATGGTTTTGTCTCTTATTATTAAGCTTCTTCCTCAAATTGGTAATTCTCATTGATTCAATAATGTAGTTTTTTATAAATTTATGTACTTACAAAGAGATTAACTTTTGCTTAAAACCTAATTTTGTCCAGCCATGCTCTAGTTATTATTCCCATCTGTCCATCTCCAAGACCTTCTCTTCTGTTCTCTGTCTTTCCATTCATTCTGACCTTCTTCATCCTCAAATGAGATATATGACTCAAAGCTCATTTGCATATAACTCTCCTTCCTAGCGGAGATTTGAGTACTCAGTGCTTCATACCTACTTGGGGAGTAGAGTTGACAAGAGTTTGAGAATAAAGAGAGACATTGGGCTTATTACTTTTGTCTTCTAGAAGGAAGACACATGGATCTAGATTCTAATCATATCCCTGAGAGGAGAAAAAGACTTGTAGAAGAAAGCATGTAGAGGAACCAGCACAAAATCCTATATAAAATGCTTTACAATAATAACAAAAAATTCCATTTTACTTTCAAACGTTCACAGATCTCCCTTATCATAAAAACCTTGATTTGACCCTGTTCCACACACCCCTCCCTCCCCAAGCTACTTTCCTATTTCTGTTTTACCATTCAGAGCCCAATGTCATCATTTCCTTACCACCATGACTTGTAAAAATCACAAAATCCCATGGTTGGAAGGAACCTCACAAGTTATCAAATTCAAATCATACCTGAATAAGAATCCCCTTCACAATGTTCCAGAAAAGTGACCCTCCAGAGGCAATCCATTCCGTAACTGGACAGCTCTAATGATTTGGAAAGTTTTCATCATATGGAGCCAAAATCTCCCTTTTGGCAATTTTCATCTATTACTTCTGGTCCTGCTTTCTGGAGCCAAGTAAAACAAATCAAACTACTCTTCAAGACAATCTTTCAAATACCTAACAAGAGTTATATCCCTAGATGTTTGCTCTTTTCCCAAGGCTGAATCCCCACTGCCTTCAACTGTTCTGCATAAGACATAGTCCTTAAGGTCCTTCATCACCTTGGTGGGCACAGATATATTCCAATTTTTCAATAGATATTTCCAAAACTATGGTACTTAGTATGAATACAGTATTTTTGATGTGGGCTTCCCAGGGCAAATTACAACAGGGCTCTTGTGTCCCTCATTCCAGAAATGATGCCAATCTTAATACAGTCTAAGATCACATATATTTTTCTTTGTTACTAATAGTGTGAGCAACACATAAGTCTCCAAATGTGTTGAATTGGTAGTATTGACAAAATTCTGGGAGAAGACTAATCCTTTCCCTCTATTAGCACATGAGAAATCTATATGGAATCTTATAAACTTTTTTAAATTAATATACATTATATGAAGCCATTCATTCATTTACTTATTAAGGCCTCATGCTGTGTTAGGTATTTTAGAGGCTCTTGAACTCTTAGAACTTGAAGTCTAGCATTAAGAAGTTATTGTTGTTTGTCCTTTGCAGGTAGAAACACATATGACTATTATATCTTGCATGGCATAAGTATATTACAGAGTTGAAAAACAAAATGTTAAATGAAGTCTTAGAAGAAATTCATTACTGACTAAAAAAATGGAAGTCTTTAAACGAAGGGTTTTTAAAATTAAAGTTGGTTTTAAATGATGATCAGAAATTCAATAGATGATGAAGAGACCACATTTCAATAAAAATGAAAAAAGTCAAGGAGTTATGAAACGTTAGGGCTTTGTAAACAGTAGCACATTTTATCTATAGTATTGAATGCACGGGTGGTAGGAAGGGGGAGGGCATTGATATGAAAATATGACTTATATAATTAGCTACCAGCTTTAAAAAACTATTTAGGTAGATTCACAACACTTAAACTCCCAAGAAAGTGCGTGTGCTTCATTTAAACATTGGGAAGTTCATTAAACCAACTCTACCTTCAAGGAGTATGGAGTATGAATGAAAAACCTGATATTTGGATTCCATGAACATTAAGTTCATTACTACATAACTTTCCTGAATCTGTGAGATGTAAAAATCATTATTGTTATGTGATTTTAAAGCCAAACTTATACCGGTTCTTTATAATCATCTATCTCAGAGCTAGAAATAGAACCGGAACATTTCCAAAACCATTCACTGTCATTGTGTGTGTGTGGCAGGGGAGGTGTTTGCCTTTTTTTGAAATGGAATGTTGATTTATTAAGGATTCTAGGCCCAAATATTACCCTCATATTCTCACATCTATTTTACTACTAATCCTCTGTGGATTATTTCTCAACCATGTCACTGACAGACATGTATCTAGAATAGTATCATTTGGACTTGAACTAAATTTGATGAAGACATAACTGAGGTTATAGTGGTTGGTAACAGGAAAATCTCTGTGTCTGTTAGTGGTTGAGGTGGCATTCCCTTGCGGTTAGACTAAGAGAAAATATTTTAGACTTAGCTATTCCCAGATCTCAAGTCTCAAAGGCTCTTGATTTAAAAACCTGTTAACCATGGGTAGGAATCAAACCTGGGATTTGATTCATATAGGAAATTCCCTCAGTTAATGGAGATTGGCACCTTCTCTGTAGCTTATATTCTTAGAAAGTTGCCCCAAATGCTAAGATGAACAACTTGTCCAGAGTCACAGTAGATGTCAAAAGCAGAATTTGAATGCAGTTAATACTGACATTTAGGCCTCCTCCGTGTCCTGAAAATGTCATACTATGCTTCTTGGCATGCCACCACATCTCTAGAGGTTTGTATATAACGTGTTTAGATTTGTGTTTGTTAAACAAATATAGATTCGTATGAATACATAAAAACACAAAATAAACACATACATACACACACAAACACCTCTTAGCACATGAGAAAGAATTAGATGGTCTAGCTGTTATTTGATACAAGTTCCAGAATCACGGTGCAGTAATAGTGACTAAAATGCATCTACTCATTAGAAACGATCTTCTTGAGTACTGCCTGCTGCTTAGCAAATTTGTTGTGATTATTCTACTTAGGATATTGTGTCACTACTTTACAGACAGAAAACTCCAGAATGTTATTTTAAATATATATATATATATTTTAATATTTTTAATATTCTTTTTAAAATTTTGAATTATAAATTCTCTCCCTTCCTCCCATAGACACTCAAAAGGCAAGGAATATGTTTCCATATTAGCAATATTTCAAAAAATTAGAAGAAAAATAAAATGAAAAAATCATATTATAATTTGTACTCAGAATTCATCAGTTCTCTCTCTCCCTGGAAGTGGATAGCTTTTTTAATAATCATGTTGTGTTGGTTTTCTTCTCCAGTCATTTTTCACTTGTGTCCAACTCTTCATGAAGGCATTTGTGATTGGCTGTCTTAGCAAAAATACTGGAGTGGTTGGCCATTACTTTCTCCAGCTCATTTTACAGGTAAAGAACTGAGGCAAGAGGGGTTAAATGATTCACTAGGATCATACAGCATGTAAATGTCAGAAACCAGATTTGTACTCAGAGAGATGAGTCTTCCTAACTCTAGGCCTGATATTCTATCCACTGTGACAGCTAGATGATTTTTCATCATGAGTCCTTTGGAATTGTCTTGGATCATTGTATTTTTCAGAATAATCAAGTCTTTCACAGCTGATCATCATTACAACATTACTGATACTGTGCAGAGTGATCTCTCAGTTCTTTTTTATGACAAATTAAATACTGTGTACTGACTGAGAAATTGTAACACTCTGGAGACCTATGGGTGGAGGGTTTGTGTATTTTCTGATGATATGAATAGTGAATGATTAAGGATGATTGAATGATTGAGTTTATTGAATGATTGATTGACTAAATGTACTTAGTGATTGATAACTGAATAAGTGACTGATTGAGTTAACTTAGAGTGCTTCATGAGTGGAAAACTTTGACTATTGTACTTTGTGTCCCTTAAGGAGGTAAGCCTCCTTAAGGATAATTGAATGATTGAGATGATTGAATGTTTAAGTTACTAAATTATTGTTCTTTGTTCAAAACTTTGTGACTACTATAGTGAAAACTATGTGGACATTTTCTTGTGGACAAGTTGTTAATGCTATATTTTGATTTTCTCAAACATTGTGAATGCTGTACCTTGATTTACTGTGAATGTTTTGCTCTGATTTGTTATAGAATAAATAGAGTGTTCACTATACTGTGTAATCATAACCTTAAAAGCTATTCACAGTAGCATTTCTGGAAAGCTGCTCATGAGTGGCTTTACAACCACAAAGATTGTTGCTCTAAATATTTTAGAAAATATAAGCTATTTTCCTTTTTCCCTAATCACTCTGGAAAACAGACCTAATAGTGGTACTTCTGGATGACAGGATATACACAGTTTTATAACTCTTTGAGAAAAATTCCAGATTGCTCTCCAAAATGGTTGAATCAGTTCACAATTCCATCAACAGTGAATGTGTCCCAATTTATCCACATTTCCTCTAATATTTGTCCTTTTCCCCTTTAGCATTTTGGCCAATCTAAAAGGTAATCATATTGCAAAGTTGTTTTAACTTACATTTCTCTAATCAATAATGATCTAGAGCATTTTTCATATGACTATATATAGTTTTTATTTCTTCATAGAAAAATTGCCTTTTCATATCTTTAGAGCATTTCTCAATTGGGGAATGACTCATTCTTATAAAAAAAATACACATTTTAAAATTTGCTTTAAATTTAAATTCAGAATGGAAAAAAAAAGAAAAAAAAGATTGTCATGCATACAGTATAACATAAAAGAGGATTCAATATGAAACAACAAATTTGCATTTCAAGAAAATTTATATGATAAATATTCCACGTTGTTTTCAAAGCTGTCCAGCTTTTATTTGCTTCCTTGTAGGTTTTCTTTTGCTCTCTGCTATGCACTTTTTACTTCATTTTCCTCTCCCTGCCCTGATTCTAAAGACTACAATTAAGCACATATATGTGTGTATATGTATGTGTGTGTATGTAATATACATATGTGTATATATATATATACATATACATATTTATGTATTTTCTCCTTGTTTCTTTGAAGTTCTTTCAAATGAACTTCGTTATTATTTTTTCTAACTCAGTAATATAATTTTTTATTAATTTAATTAGTATGGCATTTAATAAATAGATTCATTGAATAAAATTGTCATTTTTTGTTATATTGGCTTTACCTGTACATGAATGATACATATTACTTCAGTTATTTAGATCTGACTTTATTTGTATAAAATGTTTTATGTTTATATCCATGTAGTTTCTGTGTCTGTTTTGTCAGGTATACTCTCAGATATTTTTTACTGTCTTGTTATTTTAAATGGTACATAACAACATTGAATATATTGCTGGTACAGTGTCATTTCCCTGTTTTTCTGTTTATTGAATCTATTTTAGTTTTAACTCTGAGATCATCATTACTACCTCTGCTTTTTTACATTATAAATTCTACTCCTGACCTTTGTATGTAACTTGCATGTATCTCTAATTTTTATAGAATTTCCTGAAAGCAATGTATTATTGAACTTAATCTACTATCAATTTTCATTTTATGAGTAAACTCATCCCATTCACATTTAAACTATAATTACCTGTTGTGTATTTTCCTCCTTCCTATTTTTCCTCACTATCCTTCTTTCCCTGTTTCTACCCATCCTCACTCCTCTACTGTACTTCTGCCCTCTGCTTTGCTTTCCCATTCCTCAACCTGCCAACCCCTCCACAAGTCCCTCCCTTATCTTCTCTCTCTGCCCTATACCCTTGCCTTCTTATTTCTTTCTGAATTTAGAAGACTTTTATACATACATACATTCATACGAATGCATGTGTGTGTTTCCCTCTTTAACCTATTCCCAATGAGAATAAGTTACCAGCACTATCTGCCCACTAGCTTCTTCTGTATAAGTTTTTTTTTCCTTTTATGCCTCATTTGTAGGAGATACTTATTCCTTTATATATCTCCCTACAGTTTTATTTTTTTTAGAATCATCCCACCATACTCAGCTCAGCACAAGCCCTTCTTTCAAACAATCCAAATAATGATGACAGTCAGAAAAGCACTGATAATTTTTTCACATATAAGAAGTAAACAATTTGACCTTATGGAATCCCTTATAATCAGTCTTTAATGTTTACCTTATATTTCTTCTGGATGTTATTTGTCAATTTTCCCCTTAAGTCAGGCCTGCACAACATACAGCTTGCAAGCTGTATGTTACACAGGTCTGTTTTATAACCTTTATATTTTTTCACTGGCCACCTGAAATTCTTTCAAGGACCTCAAGTGGCATAATGACCATAAGCAACCCATGAACCAAATGTTGTGTAGGCCTGCCTTAAGTTCTGCTGTTTTTGTCATGAATACCTGAAAGTTTTTCAGTTCTTTAAATGATCCCTTTTTGTCATTAAGGATAATACTTAATTTTGCTGGATAAGTTATCATTGGTGGTAACACCAGCTCTTTTGCTCTATGAAATATAGTATTCCAAGACCTATAGTCCTTCAATGTAGTAACTGCTAGGTCTTGTGCTTCTCATCGAAAAAAAGAGTAGAATTTTTAACTCTTTTATCTTCCGCTCAGTTTGAACCCTGATCTTCTCTATTCCCCTTAATAACTATATATAGTTGGGTTCTTCCTCCTTTGCTTATTCATTTTTGTTTTTAAAATTTATTTTGTTTTTAGCAGCTATTAGTATAATGCAGTTCTTGTACCAAGGTATGGGAATATGCCCCAATCATTAGGTCCTTCTTACTATTATTTTCTAAGGTCTTTCCTGGGGCTCAACCTCAGGCTCTCCTTTCCACTCCTAAACCATGGTGGTTGTACAGCTGTAGTCTTATGCTCTGGAGCTGAAACCAGGGACTGCTCTCCTAGAAGTGCCTACAGTCAACAAGGTCCTTGTCTTTCTGCTACTGTAGCAGATGTGTGCCAGCTCTTTCTACCCCACAGCAGCAGCTCAGCCTGGGACATGTCTGATCAGCACAACTGCTTGGTATCCCTTGACAGTGGAAGGTCCTTTAATCTTCTCCTATTCAACCCTTAGACCCACACATTGCCCATAAGATGAAAGTTTCTAAGTCTGAGGCTGCCTTCCAACCCCAGCTCTCCCTAGGGCTTGCTGTTTGTTGATTTCACAGACTTGGTCTGGAGCTGTTTGCAGTTCATTCAGGCCAAACCTCCACCCCTGGAGGCTCAGTCTTTCCTGGTATCTTCTCAAGTTGTCTTGCAAGAACAACCACTTTACCCTGACTTCTGTTTATTTTCACTGCTCTGTGTTACCCCTGAGATAATATGCTGTCTTTTTGTGGAGTAAATTTGAAGAGCCAAAAGTTTTATGACCTACTCTGCCACCTTCCAAGAATCCTCTTATATTCTTATAAAATTGAAAAAGTTCTTTATATGTTTGAAATATGAGACCTTTATCTGAGAAACTGTCTACAATTTTTCCCCCAATTGTCTGCTTTCCTTCTCCTCTTGGCTACATTACTTTTATTTGTACAAAACTTATTTATTTTAATGTAATTGAAATTATCTCTTTTTATACCTCACAATGTACCTTATTTCTTGTTTATTCATAAATTGTTCTCCTAACTATAAGCCTGATAAATAATCTATTTCTTGTGTTTTTATGATTTCTCCATATATATCTAGGCCATGTATCCATTTTGACCTTATCCTTATAAATAGTGTAAGATACTGATCTATACTCAGTTTCTGCAAAATTACTTTACAATTTTCACAACAATTTTTACCAAATAATGAATTCTTATCCCCAAAACTTAAAACTTTGCGTTCATCAAGGTTACTATAATTATTTGTTACTGTGTATTCTATGTCTGTTTTATTTAACTGATCTACCTTTCCATTTCTAAGGCAGTACAAGATAATTTTGATAATTACTACTTTATAAAATAGTTCAGGATCTGGTACTGCTAAAAATCCCTTTCTTTACTTTTTTTTTCATTGATTCCTTCGTTATTCTTGACCTTTTGTCCTACCAAATGAATTGTGTTATTATATTATCTTATCTAACTCAGAATTTTGTTTTGGTAATTCAACTGGGATGGCGTTGAATAAATAGATAAGATAAAATTGTAATTTTTATTACACTGGCTCTGCCTACCCACGAATAATTAATATTTCTCCAATTATTTAAATATGAATTTATTTATATAAAAGGTTTTATAATTGTGTTCATGTACTTCCTGGATTTGCATTGGTAGGTATACTTCCAGGTATTTTATACCATCTACAGTTATTTTAAAATAGGGTATCTCTTACTATCTAATTCCTGCAGGGTTTTGTTGTATATATAAAGAAAGTATCCTAATTCTGTAGCATACTAACTATGACAAAGGAGCCTTTCCAGGTTTGTCATTAATAACATAAGGTACATAATGCTTGAACTACTACTTTATGAGATTATTGGGATGAAAGCTTTATATAAAAACCTATCATTCTAATCATCATCTTCATCATCATTATCCCCCAATTGTGGTATTCTCTTTTTTGGCTAAGCAAATCAGTTTCACATTACTCTGTTGTTGGAATTGATTGTGTTTTGATGAGAATTCACCAATTCCAGGTATTGACACATCAATAAGAATCTTCTACACAAATACAGATTGTAAATTCACTTAAACCCTTAGTTACTGTAAAATTTATCTAGCCTTTTCACATAGGAGAAAAATAACTCCTAGAAAAATGGTCAAATAACAGGGAAAATTAAGTCTATAACCCAGGACTCTTATGTCTCAACTCAAGGCATGAGTTTTTGAGATTACAAAAGACAAAAGAAAATTCTACTGTCAATAAGTCTACTAAATAAGTGTTTTTAATGAATATGGCTTTCGATAGCTATTCAAGCTGATGGTAAAATAGCTACTTTTATTTTATTTCATGGTCTTTGAATTTATTTGTATTAGCTTCTTGGTCAGAGCTATAGCATTATCTTCGTTAGCTTCTTGGCTCTTTCTTCATAGATCTCTGAAATATTTATATTAGGAAGGATGGATACATAAATTCTATAGATTGTATATTAAAATTATTATTCTGATTGTCATTATTAATAGTATTGACAATATATTATGCCCCTAGCCTTCGGTACATACTAAATATGAACACAGTTCAATCTAAAACATAACCAAGTTAATTCATTATAGTCCTTTTTAATCTTTTACATGATGATCTGCTATCAAATGTAGAGTATCATCCAGATATCAGCATCATGGTGGGGTTTTTTGCTGTTGCTGTTATTGCTGTTGCTATTGTTGTTTGGAATCGTTGGAAAACACATCAAGGTTGATATTTTAGCTTAGAAAATTAGAAAGATACCAAGCTATATTTCAATTCAGATTAGGCTATTGCATATGCTTGTATGTATGTGTGTATGTATGTGCATGTATGTGTGTGATATATCTTAGAGCCCAGGGGTAGGGAACTTGCAGCCTCAAAGCCACATGTAACCTTCTAGGTCCTTGGATGCAGCCTTTTGACTAATCCAAATTTTACAAAACAAATCTTTTTATTAAGAGAATTTATTCTAGGAAGTTTGTATTCAGTCAAAGGACTGCACTTGAGAACCTAGAGGGCCACACATGGCCTCAGTGCTGCAGATTCCCCAACCCTGTGGACTGTTAGGACGTAAATTGAAGTCCTTCACTTCAAAAACTTGTTGTTGAGCCACTTTGGGGACATTACCCAATTCATGCTGCTTTTAAAATATGATCCTCACTTTTTTTCTCCTTCAAAGGGAAAATGATATATATCTACTATTACCTTGAGAGGGATGTTTGTGTAGGTAATTAGACAAAACTTCTTCAAAGTGTGACCCTTTGAATGGCTCAATAAACTCCATAAAGGAAAATGAAACAGAACATAAATACCATGTTTCTTTGATTAAGAAAAATGAAATTTGATATGATCAGCATCAGAATTTTCTTGATTGGTTAAAAAATAAAAAGTTTTAGATTAGCTATTAGGAACTTAACTGTTTTAAACACATTTTGGAATGTAGCTTTCTTTATGCAGTTAACATAAAGACTGTAATCAGTTATGATCATAGGATCCTATATCTAGAGATGGATGGTAAATTAAAGGCCTTCTTGCCTAGGAATTCTTAATCTAGGGTCCTTAGGAGACCTAAGAGGACCATGAACTTGCAATAGAAAAAAAATATTTCTTATTTTCAGTAATCTTTGACTTAAATGAGCATTTCCTTCAATTATTTAAAAACATTATCCTGAGAAGGGTAATTTCACCAAAGTGTCAAAAGGTCCATGACACCAAAAAAAAAGTTAAGAATTCCTATTCTACTCTCATTTATTCATTTTACAAATAAGAAAACTGAGGCCCAGGGAGACTAAGAAACCTACCCAACATCACACAAGTAGTAGACATCAGAAATGGGAATTGAATTTAGGTGCTGTGTTCCAAGAGCCCGTGCTGTTTCTACTCTAGCATTTGAAGGGTAGAAGGTTCCCACTTTTGCTCAAACCTCTTGAACTTTGAAACCAAGAGATTGCATTCAACATACTATTATTTATTGCTGTATGAATTAAAGTACCCTTCAGGATTACAGGTTTCAAGATTAAAGGAAACAAGCATTGGCATTTGGGGAAATAAAAGCCGTAACTAAAATTAATAAGAATCACAAAAGCACAGTTGTAGCTATTTGATCCAGGATGAATCCTTTCATTCATCAAAAAGAATACTGGAAAGTAAAAGAATTTCCTGCATTAGAGTAGAAGACAGTAAAATATGAAAAGACAAAATGTGTCTATGGGTATAAAATATTATCATCAAAGACCCCCTTCCTCCTTATATTTTCTATAATGTGGCATAAAAAGAATGTGAAGGGTTGTTTGTTTTTTTTAAATTTAACCAAATATTTACTTAATGTCCTAAGTGAGTAATTACATCAGGGAATATACAGTTGAATAAGAAACAGTCTAGATCAGGGGTTCTTAACCTTTTTGTGTGTATAATAGACACCTTTGGCAGTCTTGTGAAACCTAAGGACTTTTTCTCATAATGATTCTTTTACATACATAAAAAAATGCATGGAATTAAAAAGGAAGCCAGTAATATTTAATGTAACTATCAAAATGTCTTTTGAATAATATAATCCAATGTAAGAAGATGTAAGTGAGATAGAATTTTTGTTGTTTGGTCATTTCGGTAATGTTGAACTATTCATGGCCCCATTTGGTTCGTTGATTTTGTCTGTTTGTTTGTTTTTGGTTTGGTTTGGTTTTATTTTTTGGCAAAGATAATAATTTGTCACCTTCACTATCTCCATCTCATTTTACAGATGAAGACCTAAGGCAAATAGGGGTAAATTATTTGCCCAAGATTCACACAGCTAGTAAGTATTTGAGACTGAATTCAAACAAGTCTTCTGGACTCCAGACCCAGCAATCTATCCACTGTACCTGCTATCTTCTGGAGACAGAATTTAGGAGATAGTTAATGAATATTTGACATATTGACAGCTTTGGTTTGATTTACATGAACTCAGACGAAGTGAAGTAAACAGAACTGGGAAAACTACATGCACAATTACAACAACAATGTTAAGTGAACAGAATAACAAGAACAACTGAAGGCTTTGCAATTATAATGGCTATTTATCCCCAGAAAGAGTTAAGAAAACCTATCTCCCACACTTCTTTCAATGATATAGGAAGAATGATCCATGGCGTATATTGTCAGATTCTGTAATTTTGTTGCTTAGTTTGAAAAAAAAAAACTACTTTTCCTTTTTGATCTATATTGAAATGTTAAAGGATGTCTCACTGGAAAGAAGAGGAAGAAAATAAATATTTAGAACTGAAAGGTACGTAAACACACACAAAAACATCAATTGCTTATTTTGTTTTTAAAGAAATCATGGTAATGAATGAGACCAAAGTGAAGAGAAGAGATCCAAGAACAAAGCTTGCATGTAAATACCCACAACTAGGATGAGAAAGGAGTGTTGGATATCAGTGAAAGAAGCAAGAGAGAAACAGTAAAAGTCATGACATGGAAATTCAAAGTGGAGCTCTATAATGCCAATATGATACCAATAGCCACTGCTATGAATATGCATACATATTTCCAGGGTAGATTAGCAAATTATAATAAATTCTTCCTCAAAGGCAAAACCAAAATATTTTTTTGGAGCACCATTATTAGGAAATGAGGAATTAAGATTTAGCAAAGTACTCATCACTAATCCAGAAAGTGTCAACACCTCAAGTCTTCTTTCTGTCAGGCCTCCCCACAAAGAAGTTTCCCTAGGCAAGTTCTTTCCTGTGCTCTATGCTCTGCTCTGTTTTTGTCTTACTTTCTGCTCCATGAGGCAAGCTCCTCCCATACCAGGCTCCCTGTGACTCAGGCTGCGAGCTGGCCCAGAGTTCAAAGCAGGTCATATAGGTCTATTAATGGTCGGGAAAGAACTTCCTATTCCAATAACATTCCATGTTCATTTTCGAGGGTGATGCCACCACGCTCTAATACTGTCAAAAATTTTTGGTGACTAGAATAGTATGGTTAGTCTTCAAGACAGAAGCTTTAGTCCAATTGTAGATACTGAAAACAAATAGCCCATTAAACTGTGGCTTTGACCCAGCAATACCCTTTGACCCAGCAATACCACTTCTAGATCTGTATGCCAAAAAGATCATAAAAATGGGAAGAGGACCCACATGTATAAAAATATTTATAGCAGCTCTTTTTCTGGTGGCAAAAAATTGGAAACTGAGGGGATGCCCATCAACTGGGGAAAGACTGAGTAAGTTGTTGTGTATGAAAGTAATGGAATGCTATAAGAAATGATGAACAAATGGATTTCCAAAAAACCTGGAAAAATTTGTATGTCAATGCTAAGTGAAGTGAGCAGAACCAGGAGAACATTATACACAGTAACAATAACATTGTGCAATGACTAACTTTGATAGACTTAGCTCTTCTCAGAAATGTAATGGATTGAGACAGTTCCAAAAGACTCATGATGGAAAACGCTGTCCACATCTAGAGAAAGAACTATGGAGTCTGAATGCAAATGGAAGCATACTATTCACTGTCTCTTTCTTGTTTTGTTTTGTTTTGTTCTTTCATGTGGTTCCTGTCATTGGTTCTATTTCTTCTTTACAACATCAGTAAGGGGAAAGTATGTTTAATATAATGTATATGTAAAGCCTATATCAGATTGTATGCTGTCTTGGGGGAGGGGAGGACTAGAAAAAGGGGAAGAAAATTTAAAACTAAAAAGCTTATGACCATAAATCTTGAAAACTAAAAATAAATATTTTTTAAAAAGAAAGAAAATAAATTTCCCTTGCTATTTAGCAAATAAAGAAATGAGTGAGGTAGTGATCAAGTAGACGCAGAAGTTGTTTTTCCTTTGATAAGTGAGTAATAGTGAAAGGAATATGAGTTATTCAGGTAGCAGATAGAGGGAAAATATTTCTCAAGGTATTTTTATTTAATTTAAGTGGGAATCAAGGCTGTGTATGGCCAATGAGAACCTAGTACTTAGAGCGTTATCAGATTTCCCGTTCCTAGTGGTTTACGTAGAACATTTCCAGATATGCCTTACCTGGTTCAAATCTAACGTGTAAAACTTTGGAGGTTACCATGACTAGGACATGAGTGATTCTAGAGCTAGTACTATATTATAATAAACAAAAAAATGATGAATTGGGATGAATGAATAATGATTAAAAAATGAAAACTCTTGTAATTTACTTCAGAATTTGAAGAATTGATGATTCCAGAGTGGCTAAACCAGAAATGATGGGGAAAACGAAAGATTTGAACTAAAACTCTCTTCCTCCACCATTTTCAGTTGCTTTGAGTTGTGGAATCAAGGCTGATATCCATATCCCACTACCCAGATGCTTGTATCTCTGAATACATGGCATCATCACATCTTTTGTATTTATTCTTTCCTAATCTTAAATCAATGGGTATTTTGGAAGGGAAGTTTCCATGCCACCAGGGAGTTCCAGAGATGCCTCAAAACCTTCAGAGGTCTTACCAACATCAAGAGTAGATAGGAGAGGGGCATCTAGGTGGCACAGTGAATAGAGCAATGGCCCTGGAGTCAGGATCAGCTGAGATCAAATCCATCCTCTAACACTTAATACAAAAAAAACTAGCCATGTGACCTTGGGCAAGTCACTTAACTCCAATTGCCCTTCCTCCCCCCTCTAAAAAGCAAAAAAAAAAAAAAAAAGTAGATAGTAGAATCTGTAGGGGCAATAGTGACTGCCAGTAGAGAAAGTGCCTGTACATGGAGGCATAAAGACATGGCCAATAGCAACATCAGGGATCATGACCCTTGTGCTGAAGAGAAATGCTAAACATGGATTTTTTAAAAAACACCAATTCCCAGAGTTTTACAGAGCTCGAAGTAAGTGGAACCTTATGAGGACTTCACAAGGGGAGAAAATTACTTCCAGGGATAGAAGTCTGGAGACATCCCTTGGTCAAGTGTTTTCATTACTCATATGCTTTATTCCTACTGCATTTTAAGTTCAAACATCTTCTCCCCAGGAATCTCCCATCTGTTTGAGGAGAGAGTGCCCTCTAGGATGGGATGCAATGTTTTGAAACTACTGTTATTGCAGTATCCTTTAAGTAAATAACTTTTTTCTAGGAGTTAAATGTTGTCAACTGTTTGATTGAGATTGGAAGTGGGGTTCACTGGATGAAATGAGAAACAATATTGGAAGTCATAACCCCTCAGCATTAGCCCTAGAATTTTGAAGGGAGAAGTAACATGTCATTCTATGGAAACCCAACCTTCCAGTGATGTATGAGTTAGAAGAGAGGGCACAAGCCGTATGGTAGGAGGAGGAAATTCAGCATTTTTATGAACACAAAGAGAATCTAAACATGCAAAAAAAGGGGGAGATAATTAATAGAGTGTGGTCCTGAAAAAGGATGCAAAATTACAAAAGAGTACAGGCTAAATTTTACAAAGAGGAATTTTTTTTTCCTCTGAGAGGGAAGTGGACATAAAAGAGAAGATGGATGCAAAAATATAAATAAATAAATGATGATATTCCAGAAGAATTCAGGTGACTTTCATTTAATGGAATAATTAGGCAGTATTCTGACTTAGTTGAAAGGCTACTGATCTACATGATAAAAAGAGATCAAATTAAAATGGGGTGTTAATAAAAAATGAAACAATATCAAAATGTATGCAGTGTCCTCTGCCATATCCTAGAGTATTTAAATATCCAAGCCCTTTTGAACAGAGAGAAATCAATCAATCTAAGTATTGGAATGACTAAAATTAATGGATAATGTAGGGGTAAGCCCTATTATTTTTAAAATTCCATATGAAGTTAAATCTAAGCTAATGGCAAACTTCCATCTAAATAATATTAAAATGAATACCTAACTATAATTTTGGAGCAAGAGAGATAGAGGTTAAGTTTTCTATCATAAGAAATTGTTATTATGAAACATTTTTGTTGCTATGTTATGATTTCCCCTTCAACCTTTATCATGTTTATCTTTTTTCAGTTCAAATGAGATAAGAGTGTTATCCACAAAGGTTAACAGAGATCTTGGAGCTCATCTAAACCAAGTTCTGACCCGTTTGAAATCCTCTCCACAAAAATTTCAACCCTAAAAGATGATGATACACCTTGTGCCCAAATGCTTTCATGGATAGGAAACTCAGTACTTGATGGAAAAACTCACACTTTTCTTTGTTTCTTTTCTTTTTTAAACAACTCTGATTATTAGAAAGTTCTTCCTTATAAAGAACTGAAATATTCTTCCCTGTAATTTATGTCCCTTGTTCCTAGTTTTGACTTGAAGAGAGCTACCACATCTCCCTCTCTAATATTTCTATTTTCTGGGTTAGGTATCCTCAATTCCTTTAATCATTCACAAATGATACAGTTTTCAGTTCAGTTTATATGACTGCTTTAAACAGAATCCCATTTGTTAGTGTTTCTCTTCAACATTGGCATTGAAAAACGGGCACTATATTTCATATATTATCTAAACAGCTCAAAGTGCAATATGGCTATTACTTCTACTGATTTAGACATTATATTTCTACAGTAGCTTGAGATTTTAGCAGATTAAAAAAGTAATAATAACTACCATGTCACATTGTTGGCTCAGGCTGAACTTGAAGTCAACTAAAATTTCCCATTTCTTTTCTCATGAATTGCTGTTAAGTCTCCTTCATCCTGTACTTGTATAGTTAATAATGTTTGATAATCCACTCTTTTCTCATACCTCCAGATCAAGGGTAAAAGTATATTACAGTGAGATTTTTAATATTGAAACCTCTGATGGATGGCTATGCCATCTCCAATACTTCAATGGACCTTTGATATCACTTTTGTGAATACTTTCCACACTTGGGAAGATTGCACACATCTTTGTTCTCATCCTATGTGATTCTTGTCTGTGTTTGTCACTTTGACATTTTTTTTTTTCATTCTGTTGGTACCCATATATCTGCAAGTCTGTCCACTCATTCTCATCCCATGGCTACTATGCCTCCTTTTCTGGTCATACACTTGTTCAAAGATATCCAAAGATACTTGCCGTTTGGTGCACACACAGGTTTGATTCCCCCTAGAGTTGTGGTGTTCTAAGGCTTATGACCAGGAAGCACCACTAGAAAAATATTTATGTTGAAAAGATGAATCTATGCATGATTTACTATTTATGATATATCTTTTCTTTCTTTTAGTTGTAATTTGGCACCTAACTCACTATCTATCTGAAATTCTTGTCCTAAGTTTGTGTATTCATGTAATAACTATAGATTGGTCATTCTACTGTATGTCATATTTTGACATTAATTTTTTCATCCATTTAGTTTTTCTTATATGAATGATTAGAGATAGCACTTGTGAGCTATTGTGAGTCTCATCAAAGAGGTCTTGTAATATGATCATAGGGTCAGAGATGTAATGATTGAAGGGATTGTTGAGGCCTTCTAATACAATTCCCTCATTTTACAAATGAAATCCAAAGAGGTTAAATATTTATGCAAGGTCCCACAGAGGTGGGATTTGAACCCAGGTCCTTTGTTTCCATATTCAGTGTGCTTTCCACTACACTAATATATTCTAGGACTTGATGAAATACCACCTACAAATGAGAGCACAACAGAGGATCTAATTATTTAGAAGGACATCATTAGTCGTTTGGACATTTTCCATGACAGCCTTGATGAGAGTGGAAAATGCTTTTGGTGAGTGTACACTACTGCTTAATTTTATGCATTTTTGGTCATTGAGCTGGTGAACAGAATTATTTGTTTTATTGCATTTATTAATCAAAACTATATACATCTTCATATAAGCAGTGGAACATAGTGGAAAGAGTGATTTCTAGACTTGGAATAAGAAAAATCTTGGTTCAAATTACAATTTAGGCAAGACATTGGACTGCTATATTCTTCTGAAGACAACAAATGTTCTGAACACATATCTTATATTAAAAATGAAACATTTCAATTTGCTATATGTTTATTTTTATCATTCTTTTCTTTTTAAATTTTGAATTCTAAATTCTACCTGTCCTAACTTCCACATACTCCTAGTGAGAAGGCAAGCAATATGATATCAATTAGGCATGTGAAATCATTGAAAACATATTTTCATATTAGCCATATTTGAAGAAAAAAAGCAACAAAAGTAAAGCAACAAGAAAGCAACAAAAAATTATACTTCAATCTGCACTCAGAGTTCTCTCTTTTTTCATCATGAACATTATATTGATGAGAGGAGTTGTCTTTCTCAAATGATCATTATTACAATTTTATTTCTACTTTATCAATGATTTCTCAGTTCTTCTAACTTCACTTTGCATCAGTTCATAGAGTTCTTGCCATTTTTTTTCAGAAAACCTCTCTTGTCATTTCTTATAACAAAATAGTATTCTATTACAACCATATCTCACAACTCGTTCAATCATTCAAAAATTGATGAACGTTCCCTTGATTTCCAATTCTTTGCCAACACACACAAAAAAACAACAATAAATATTTTATGTATATAGATCTCTTTCATTTTTCTTTGATCTCTTTTGGATGCAGACTTGATAGTGTTATTGCTGGGACAAAGGGTATGCATGGTTTTATAGTTTGGGCCTAGTTCCAAATTGTTCTCCCTATGGGTGGACCTGTTCAGTACTCCATGAGTAGTTCATTAGTATACCATTTTTTTCCCCACATCCTCTCCAGAATTTGTTATTTTGAGAGGTATGAGGTGGTACCACAGAGATGCTTTTAATTTGCATTTCTCTAATCAATAGTAATTAAAAGCATTTTTATATGATTATAGATAGTTTTGATTTCTTCTTCTGTAAACTGCTTATTCATATCCCTTGATGAATTTGTAAATTGGTGAATGACTTTAATACATTTGACTCAATACTATATCCAGAAAGTTATTTGAGAAATGAGGCCTTTATCAGAGAAAGTTGTAAATTTTTTTGATATTACTTTATTTATTATGGTACCTTTTAGCATAATATAATACATCATTGTTATCTCTTTTAATTAGGTCTATTTTTTGTTGTCACTTTCTGTAAAATAATTGATACTTCCACCTTTTGTGCTTTAACTGAAGCATGTTCAATTCTGTCCCTGCCCTTTATTTTAACTATGTGTGTCTTTCATTTTCAAGTGTGTCACTAATAAACAACATTTTGTTTGATTAAAGTTTATAATCCATTCAGCAATCTATTTCTGTTTTGTGAGTGAACTCATCTCAATAACATTCACAGTTATGGTTATTAACTATGTATTTTCTTTCATCCTATTTCCTTGTTTTTCTTCTTCCTCTTCGTATCCTGTCCCTCCTGAAAAATCTGCTTTGTTTTTAAACATTGCCTCCCTTAACCAATCCTCTCTTTTATCATCCATCCCTTTTCTCTTATCTTCTTCCCTTCCTATTTCTCTATTTGATAAGTTACATTTCTATACACAACAGAGTATGCATATTTATTCTTCTCTCTTTCAGTCAATTCTGAGGAGAATCAGGTTCAAGCATCACTGCCCCTTCATTTTCCCCTTTATTGAAAAAGTTCTTCCTCATGCACCTTTTATGTGAGAAAATTTTCCTTGTTCTACCTCTTCCTTCCCTCTTTTCCCAGCACAACACTCTCTTACTTTTTCAATTTTCAGACATCATTTCAACCTAATCAACTCATATCTATGTCTATGTAAATTCCTTTTCACTGCCTTAATAATAAAAAAAAAAGTTTTTAGGAGTTACATGTATCATCTTCCCATATAGGACTGTAATCATTTTAACTTTATTGAGTCACTTATGCTTATTCCTTCATATTTACCTTTTATGTTTCTCTTAAATTTGAATGTCAAATTTTCTAGTCATCTTTTCCATAAGAAATGCTTGAAAATCCTGTATTTCATTAAATGTCTATTTTTCCCTTGAAAGATTATACTCAGTTTTTCTGGGTAGGTTATTGTTGGTTGTAATCCTAGTTGCCTTCTGGAATATCATATTCTAAGTACCATGCTCCTTTAACGTGGTAGCTGCTAAAACTTATATGATCCTAACTGGCTCCACAATATTTGAATTGTTTCCTTCTGACTGCTTAAAGTATCTTCTCTTTGACTTGGAAGCTCTGGAATTTGACTATAATATTTTGGAAATTTTTGTTTTGGGATTTCTTGAAGGTATGATCATTTTTGTTTTGCCCTCTGGATCTGAGATATCAGGGCATTTTTCCTTGATAATTTTCTGAAATATGAGATCTAGGCCTTTTCTTTGATCATGACTTTCAGGTAGTCCAATAATTCTTAAATGATCTCTTCTCCACCTAATTTGTAGATAATTACTTTTTATTCTGATGAGATATTTTACATTTTCTTCTTCTTTTTTCATCTTTTTGGCTTTTTTATTGTTTCTTGATGTAATTACATCAAGAAATTTTAAGGAATTGTTTTGTTCAGTGAGATTTTGCACCTCTTTTTTCCATGTGACCAATTCTGCTTTTTAAGGTGTTATTTTCTTCAGCATTTTTGTGCTTCTTTTATCAAACTGTTAAATCTTTTATACACACACACACACACACACACGTATTTATTTATTTAGATACGGATATATGTATATTTAATTTTCGTTCTCCACTCTCATTTCTTTTCTCAATTTTCTTTTACCATTCGTATCTCTTTCTTTAATTCTTCAAGTATTTTTTGTTAAATTTGGGTCCAAATAGGAATTTTCTTTGAGTCTTTTTTTGTAATTGTTTTCACATTTTTGTCTTCTGAGTTTATGTTTTGGTCTTCCCAGTCACCATAGTAACATCTTATAACCAAATTCTTTTGTTACTGGTGTTTTCTCATTTTTCCAACATATTTCTTGACTTTGAACTTGATGTTAAAGTGGGGCTTCACTCACCTGAGGGTAAAGAGGTACTGACACATGTTTCAGGCTTTTTAATACTGATATTTTCAGAGCTATATCTGGGGATCTGGAAGTTTTTGGTGTTTCCAAGGTGGTATGATGCTGAGAGAAATATGGTCTCTGCCCCGATCTGTGCTCTGGTCTTTACCCAGGAAGGACCCCTTGACCCCAGAAGTCACAAAAACTCATGTTCCTCTTTGCTTTGGAACTGTATCTAGGGCCCTTTCTCCCTTGTGATCAACTCCCAGTGCTCTTCTCTGCCCTAGAACTTCCACCCAGAACTGTGTATGGGCAATAGAGTTGCCAGTCAGTACTGGGTTTATCCAGTGCCAGCAAAGGGCTCCCCATAATCATTTTTCTGACCAGTTATCTAACCCCCTTACTATGTCTGGACTGAGAGCTCCTTAAGCTACTACAACTGTTGCGGCCATGATTGTCACCACCATGCATGTGGGCTTCAGAAAGACCTCAACCCCAGTGTCACAATTTCCTGCTGACATCTTAAGTTTCCCTGGGATGTAGAAATGTCCAACCCCATCCTTTTATTGTCCCTGCTACTCCAAAATTTGATTTAAAGTATTAAAAGCTGTTCAGAGAAGAATGTTGGGAAAGTTTATCTGGGTTACCCCCTAATCCTCCATGTTGTCTCTAAGACATATCCTCTAAATCACAGATTGTTTGAGGTCTGCATTCAGGAGAGAGCTCCCTATATTGACAGAATCACAGATCCCTTCTACATGCTATACTTAGGATTTCAAAATAGACTACAAGCCTTTGATCTTTCTTCTTTCAAACCTGAGCCTTGTTTTATAAAAATTTTTCACTACTTATCCCATCATTGCATTGATTTTATTTAGTATCGAATTGTGTGTTGACTTGATATGAACTTGCCTAGTTCTTCATAGAAATTTTCTGTCTTCATCCTCTACAACAGATATTTTCACATAAACTGCAATTAATTTCATCAGTTGTGTGTGTGTATAAGTTTCTACTGATCATAGGTGCTACAAGACAAACTCACCAAGTATCTCATAAAATAATACTTCTAGGTTTGTGATTAAAAAAAAATATGCTGCCAACTCCTTTGTTCTCTCTCCAAGGACAGCCAGGGAACTATTCTTCAATTTAACAGCAATCATCCTTTGTTTTCTGATTTTGTTTATAGCAAGAATTTCAGTGCTAATATGGTTCAGTTCATTCACTATTATGTCAACTCGGTTATATCAGACAAATAATTCACAAAATGAGTACTTGGCTGTTAAGTTTATATTTGTAGATGCCCAATAAACTGTAATTTTAGCGTTTTCTGATCTTTTTTCCACAACTCTTCCATTACCTTCATATAAGCAGTGCTGAGTCCATGTTAAATGTTTCTTTGTTTCTGAGGTAGTGGTGGCCAAAGAATATATAACCCTAATGGTCTTCTCACGGGTAATGGACTTCTTAGTAAATCAAGATTTGTAGAAAATATTTAATGAACCATTTAATTCTCAAAGTAACTTTTTGAAAGAGATATTACAAGTATCTTCATTTTACATACAATAAAAACAAAGCTTAGATTTCTATAGGTACTCCTGCCTGAGAAAATTGGAAAGAGCTCAGAAAATATCATCAGTCATTTAGCTGTGAATGTCCTATAATGTTACATAGCGACATCATTAGCCATAATTTTGTTGTTATCTATTCTTAAAATTTCACGGTATTTGCTGAACTGTCTGGCATATTAAACTTTTTAAGGAATACTAGTCCCATAGGGAAACAGACAGGTTGATAGGAAAAAAACACCCAGAAATCCAGTGTCACTGAAATTTCACCATTCAATACAACGAACTCTTTTTCTGACTCATTGCCATCTTCTCAAGCAAACAACTCTGATGTTAAAGAAAATGTAATAATGAATTGATCTACAGAAAAACAACAGAGTAGATATTCATTATCTTGTTTTTACGTTCATTCCTCCTATTATTTTTATTCTTTTCTCTTATTTCTTCTACCACTCCCCCCTCCTCCTCCCTCTACTCTTCATTCTTCTTCTTCCTCCTCCTCTTCCCTTTCCCCTCCTCTTCCCAGTCTCCCTTCTTCCCCTCCTCTTCCTCCTCTTCCTTCTTTCTTTTCTTCTTCCTTCTTCCCCCTCCTCCTCTTTCTCCTTCTTTTCCTCCTCCTCCTGCTCCTTCCCGTTTTGCTCCTCAACCTCCTGATCAATGTGGAGTTTTAGAACATGGATTAGATAATGGGAGATCTCAATGGATATTACTGTAACCTAATCTTAAAAGTGCCAAGTTAGGAGTCAGGGGACCTTGATATCCAAGTTGATTTTTAGTCAAGTTACCACATGCACCCATTAATTTTTATATTTGGAAATAGAGTACCATTATTTGTGGTCATTGCATGATTTTTGTAATAAATAAGATATCTATATATCTGCATATGTATATATATACACGCATATACATGCATATATGTACATATACATGCATATATATGTATGTATATAGACATATATACATATGTGTATATGTGTGTGTATGTGTGTGTGTGCTCTTGCCTTTGGTGAAGTTACTCTACCTTGATTCTAAGTTAATAGTGTTGAGAGATCAATTCTTATTCGTTATTATGTAATATATCTTTCATTTTTGACAATATTCAATTACACTGTATTTTAACACTTAGTATCAATACTGGTTAAAAATGTATTTCAACTCTAACAGTTGTTTTTGATTAGGAACTAGAACTTTCACTAAAAATTAAAAAAACAAGATGTAGTCAACCTGTAGGGAAGTGCCACAGTTTTGAGTGCATTGATGGACTAATATGCAAATACTTATAAAAATACTTGTAAAAAAAATCTGAATATTGTTATTACTAAAAAAAACCATTTCATTATTAAAATAAATATAATGTAAACTGTGTACCTTATCTTGAAAAAATCTTTATTGTCATAATACGTATTAACACATGTATTAGTATATATTTATACATATTTATTAACAGCATGATTGATGGTAGTATTTTGACATAGCAAGTTTTTAAAGTGTAGTTTCACAACAGACCACATCTTTAAAGTCACACAATTGACTGAAAAGTATAAAATGCTGAAGAATTCACTTTATTTGTAGTTTGTACACTAAGTCAATGGGGAGGGGGGGATAAAACATTTACTTCTCTAGAGCAAAATATTGCCTTAAAATTAGAAATGATGAATCATACTGTATGTATCATTTGTGGTCTTTAAAAGAGTATTTGCTTCTTCAATTGAGCAAAATGTCACTTAGTGATTCTCCTCCAAAATATTTCTCTCTTCCATGTGTCAAAACCATATAAGATTGCTTGAAAGATGCTGCAACAAAGAAAACATTGATCAGCGACCTTCTTCTCATTAATACCAAGAAAAACATAAAACAGGTAGACATAAGTTCATCTGATGTGTTTGTTGTTGCTTGTCCTTTGTTCTCAAACAGGACCGTGGCATCAGGAAGGTGATGCCATGAATTGGACTTAAGTAAAGGAGAGATGTGCAAAGACACCAACCTCACTTTCTTCTCTGGAGCCACCTGAGTCCAGTGGTAAGATGTAAATTAGGGCAATTGGAAATGGCCCAAGATGCATTGGGAGACCTTGGCCTTTTTAAGATAAGGTCTGTCCCACATCTCAGTTTGATTGAAGAAATGCCCATTCAGTGATTAAAGCTAGGTAAGAATTACCCAGTGAAAAAAGAATCAGTCTTGGAGGGGAAGACTCTTAGTGTTTCTGGCCAAAACAGAAACAGCTGCTATTTGTCCTTTGTTCTCAAAGAGGATCATGGCACCAGGAAGGTGCCAAGGCTCCACAGAAGTGGACTGGATTTAAGTGAAAGTGGGTTATGCAAAGTCATGAGCCTCACTTTCTTTTCCAGAATCCCTCTAAGGTATTGACTGCTGTAATGGAGGAAGTTCCACAGGGTCCAAATTGAAGAGGATTTCCCCCTATGTGATGAGGTCCCTAAACTTTTCCTATGAACTTTTTTGGAAGACATTAAAATATTTGCATATCTAATTACTAAAATATATACATTTATCCATGGCCCCCTGTAATGTCATGCACCAGCAGATTCCCAAAAGAATGCTACTGTGAACAGCTTTTAGAGTTCAGATTACAAAATATAGTGAACACTCTGTTTATTCCATTACAAATCAAGACAAACATTCAAAACATTACATCTTATCACAGAAAATGGCCACACAGTTTTCACTACAGAGGCCACAATGTTTAGAACAAGGTATATATTTGTAGTAGGACCAACTTGCTTATTGATATGCTTTTTATCAAGCTCTTTTCAGTAGTGCAGGAATAGAAAGGGTAGAGGAAGTGGATGGTGAGAGTAATCTGATTTATCCTTTCACTAGGCATGAGCATTGATAGCTTAGGGGTGGTGTGGTGGTAATGATTCGAGGACATTAGAGTTGAAGTGGTTAACTACAAAATGAAAATCAAAAAGACAGTAAATTTAAAGCAGGGACAATAATCTTGGGGAGTATTGAGAGCTTTGGACTTTGGAGTTTCTGATGTTAAATAATTGATTTAGGAAAAGTAAGATATAGATAAGGATAGAACTCTTAAATCTGATAAAGGTGTTATAAGTTTTGATCATGAAAATCTAATGCTTGTGGGATATTATGAGATTAAGAATGTATCTATTCCTGTATATAGCTGAAGTGGGATAGAAGAATAAATCATGGGCATCAATGAGATGAAAGGGATTGAAACATTACAGTATTTGAAGGGCATCCATATAAAGGTTGAAATTCTCCATCTATCATAAGGGCAGGAGTTGAGGTAGAAAGATTGTGGTCCAAGTACTGAATTCTTTGAGAAAAGAAGACTGCCCTAAAAGATGATTCAATGATTCTAGGATATTATTGGGATAGTAAATTGGATGTAATGAGCCTCAAAGAGAAAAATGCTTTTAACAGCTACTTCATCTCATGGAAACTTTCTCTAATTCTCTCAAAATGTAATTTACACTTGATAAATTTAAAATTCTTAATGTACCCCAAGGGAAAAATAGATATAGAAGTATTGGAGCATAAATTTTCAATCTAATTAAACAAATGGTCAAGGTAATGTTTACAAAAACCTTGGTCTTCTCCATCAAGACATATTGAATCAAGTCATCAAGTGAAAGCTGAGACTATATGTGATGAGATTGACTAACACCCTGAAATCAAATCATAATAGGAAGAATGCATTTAGAGCAATTAGCATCTATGAAATATCACATTTAATGTATATTTTAACATAATAAAATAGATAATGCCAAATATGGAAAAGCCCTCACCCAAAAAAAACTTTAAAATTTTAATAGAATATTGAGCTCAGCACCCACAATGCAGCTTTAGAAAGATTAATACTTCCTTATGAAAAATGAGGAAGAAAATTGATAGATCTTCTAGGATCACAAGATGATATGCTAAAAATTTTGAAGAAATACTTTTCAAAGAAACAGTTCTACCTTCAAAATGCAACAGTAAACTCTAACAATTGATATATGCAACTAGATTTGTTGAATGTGACCAAAAGCAATTTTTCCCTGGGCAGTCCATAATGTTACTAAGATCAAAGAGCGGAATCAAAAAAGCACCCCATGGGCACCCACATCCACATAAATTCAACCATCAATACAGCTATGAAATAATACCAAGCAAATGGCTGAGTTAACATTTGCTTACAGAGAAAAAAGGGTTTATGACAGGGAATATGGTATAGTACATAGAGTATGAAACTTGGAGTGATAAAGACCTAGATTCAAATTTCCTCTCAGTCAATTCCAAGTTATGCAACCCCGAAGAAGTCCCTTAATCAATTTGGTCCTCAGTGTTTCATCAGCAAAATTAAGGGGATGGATGGATTTTAAGGTCCCTTCTACCTCTAAATCTCGATTCAGACTAAGATCATTGCTTCTAGAAATTACAGAAAAAGTTATTTTTAAAGAGCCCAAATGTGTTGATTAATGCTAATTGTGCATTGAGATAACAGAAGCCATGGAATATATTACTGAATTATACAGAAGTTTGGCATCTTCTGTATACCCTGAAAGACATTATCTGGTAGATATTTTTCATGGACCAGAAATATTTGAGAATGATATTTTTAACAGTTGTCTCCATATGAAAAACTCTTATGCCCTAATCCAAAGCTTTCAAATATAGAGACCTACTAAAAGAAATCAAAACCACCTGTGAACAGGATGGTATATAAATCATTCTCAACATCATGTTTCCTATTCAAGTTGTCTTACACAGCAACCTATACAGGCTATTGAAGTCAAGTGAACCTACACAGGATGAGTTTTCATCCCAATTCAATTACAAAAATAAGTCACTATATCCCCTTGCACAGCAGTTCACAGAATAATAAGCATAAAATAATAATAATAATAATAATAATAATAATAGCAGGATGGTGACTTGTCCTAGAATTGTTATGACATTGAACAAAAAGAGACATAGTATAAAAGTAGCCACAGATACTCAAAAGTCATAAACTAGCTATTTCCACACACATTTAGTTGATAACAACTAAGTTCAATACAGCTGTATTTTTACGAGACTGCCCCTGATCTGGACATTGTGTTTCGGTGAGGTTACTCAAGAAAGTATTACAAATTGGTCGGTGTAACTTCTGCCAAGTTTTATGGCGTGGCAGGTGGAATGATACATAGTAGAGTGGTTGTTTTGCAGAAGGAAAAACACCTGTTTTGAAATCATACCTTAGATGCTTATGAGCTATATGACCATGGGCAAATCACAACTTCTCTGAACCTTAGCTGCTTTCTCATCAGTAAAATGGAACCTAGAATCCTTTACCTCCCGAGTGTTCTAAGTTTCCATTGAAATGCATTTAGGGTGCTTTGAAAAATTTATCACTTCATTACTCTCATCTATAATTTTTGTTCCATCCTTCTCTACCAACTTTTTCTTGAACCCTGTTGAATCTTTGCTATGGCACTGCCTCTGTTCTGAGTGGTATAAACACCATGCTACTGACACCTGGTCACTGACAGTTCCACAACTAAGTTTCTTTGCTAAACTAGTCAGCTTTCTAACACTGCCCCCCTAAATCATCAGATCTACATAATAAAGACAAAACTTTTCACTCTGAGTTTATAATAAAAATGGAAAAAAATAAAAACTAATAATATTCAGAGAGGTCAATAAATAAAAATATTCCAAACCAAACTTTCTCTTTCCCTGCTCTCATACATTATTTTTGCCTTAATGAATCAATTGTCCCAATATTCTAGATCATTTTGCCTATCGAAAGACAACTTCTCACAACACAATTTTAAAATGGTTTCCAAATAATGATTTTAAGTGCAATTTACATAATGTTCTTTCACCATTAGTCATACTTTACTGTTTCTTGTAGGTGTGCAAGTGAACCTGGGTTCTTGAAGGTTATACTGGCACCCTGAAAAAATGAGTCCATTCTCCCAAGTAGAAGAGTCTAATTATAAGTTTATTGATGGACTCATTTTCTTCTGAGGACCAGCATACCTAAAATTATGAAGACTCAGTTGCATGAGGTCTAAAAAAAGTTGATGAACTTTTTAGTCATTGACACCCAAAAAAAATCCACCCTGTAAGGTAGGGGAGATTGCCATTCACTTTAATAGAAAAAGTACTTCCATTGCTGAATTCATAGGTCATGTTAACTTCGTCAAATATGTGTGTGTATGCATACATACATAAATATATGTGTTTTGTGTATGTGTTATTTTATCCTTTAAAAAGTAATACTAGATATCATTAAATCCATTTTACAGAAGAGGAAACTGAAATATGAAAAATTCCATGTTTCCTGTAAATCTGAACTCCTAGTTAGAGACAGAGCTACGATTCCAACACCGACCTCCTAATGCTCAATAGGAAAATTTAAAATTATGCTATATTATCTTTTAAAGTCCAGCTAAGACAAAAAGATTATGGGGAAAAAAAAACACCCTCCCTTTTAAGTTACGTACTCTGACAGTATTTTGTTGGTTTGTCCAAGCAAAAAAAAAATAATAATGGAAAATGTTTTAAAAATATTTTAATGGAAGCTAAGATGGTGGATTAAAAGCAGGAAATTGTCTGAGTTCCTGCTCCAACCACCCCCAATACCTGTAAAATACAACTCTAAACAAATTTTAGAGCTATAGAACCCGCAAAGTGACGGAGAGAAACAAACCTCTTGCTGAAGACAGCCTGGCAGGCTGCCAGGAAGGATCTATCACACCAAGCTGGGAGCCAAGCACAGTCTCATGTGAGCTGGACAGTCCCAGACTCAGGGTGGTCCCAACCAGCAGCACAGACTGGCCATAGCAGGAGAGTGAATCACCAGCAGCTGTAGTGGTTTCTAGACTTCTCAATCCATAAACACCAAAGAGAAAGCAAAAGGTCAGTGGAGAACTCTGTTGGAACTGGGTGATAGAAGAGCATGGTCCAGCCCCTGCCCCCCAGGTGAGAGGTGATGGAGGCACAGTGGCTACAGCTGCTGCCATGTGGCTGTTTCCAGAGCTCCTGGCCTTCAGACCATAGGAGTTCCAAGTGACCATTCAGAGGGTAATTGCTCTTGCTTTGACCCACTTGGATCTGGATCACAGTCTTGAGTGGTGGGCCTGGGTTAGAAAGCCAGTGTGCCAGAACTTGTGGTGGCTGTAGGTGGCCCTCCTCAGAATTCTGACAACATTTGTGAAAACCCGAGCAATTTGGGACACAGCTCTCTCCACTCTGGAAGCAGAGTTCTACCATGGCAAAGAGCTCAAAAGTCAAGTAATTGGCTGGGAATATGAGCAAGCAGAAGAAGTGAAATCGGAGCATAAGAATCTTTTTTGGGGGACAAAAAGGATCAAAACGTGCAACCAGAAGAAATCAATGAAGTCAAAACTCCTGCGTCAAAAGCCTCCAAGAAAACTATGAACTGGTTACAAGCCATGGAGGAGCTTAAGAAGGATTTTGAAAATCAGATAAGAGAAGTGGGGGAAAAATTGGGAAGAGAAATGAGAATTATGAAAGAAAATCACGAAAAACACAGCAACAGCCTACTAAAGGAGACCCAAAAATACATAAGAAAATAACACCTTAAAAAAATAGACTAACTCAAATGGCAAAAGAGGTCCAAAAAGCCAATGAGAAGAAAAATGCCTTAAAAAGCCAAATTGCCTAGAAGAAAAAGGTATTTCAAAAACTCATTGAAGAGAATAATTCCTTCAAAGCTAGATTGGAGCAAATGGAAGCTAACAACTTTATGAGAAATCAAGCTACTATAAGACAGATCCAAACAAATGAAAAAATAGAAGGCAATGTGAAATATCTCATTGGAAAAACTACTGAGCTGGAAAATAGATCTAGGAGAGATAATTTAAAAATTATTGGATTACCTGAAAGCCATGATTAAAAAAAAGAGCCTAGAAATCATCCTTCAAGAAATTCTCAAGGAAAATTTCCCTGATATTCTAGAACCAGAGGGCAAAATAGATATTGAAAGAATTAAGCTATAGCCTCTTGAAAAAGACCTCAAAAAGAAAACTCCTAGGAATATCATAGCCAAATCCAGGGTTTCCAGGTCAAGGAGAAAAATATTACAAGCTGTCAGGAAGAAACTATTTAAGTGGTGTGGAAACACAATCAGGATAACACAACATCTAGCAGCTTCTACACCAAGGTATCAAAGGGCTTGGAACGTGATATTCAGGAGGTCAAAGGAGCTAGGTTTAAAACCAAGAATCACCTCCCCAGCAAAACTGAGTTTAATACTTACTTCAGGGGAAAATATGGTCATTCAGTGAAATAGAGGACTTTCAAGTATTCTTGATGAAAAGACCAGAGTTGAACAGAAATTGACTATCAAATACAAGAAGCAAGAGAAGCATCAGAAGGTAAACAGGAAAAAGAAATCATAAGGAACTTATTAAAGTTGAACTATTTACATTCCTACATGGAAAAAAAATCATAAGATTTTTCTCAGTATGAGGATAGTTGAAGGGAATATATGCATGTGTGTGCACACACACACACAAACACACACATATATATATATGTGTGTGTGTGTATGTATATAGAGGTCACAGGATCCATAGACAGAGGTCACAGGATCCATTGAATAGGAAGGGATAATATCTAAAAAATAAAATTAAGAGGTGAGAGAGGAATATAATAGGAGAAGGAGAAAGGGAGAGATAGAATAGCATAAAATATCTCATATAAAAGAGGCAAAAGAAAACTGTTACAATGGAGGGGAAGAGTAGGAAGGTGAAAGGGAATGGGTCAACCTTACTCTCATTGAATTTGGCTTAAGGAGGGAATAACACACACTCAACTGGGTATCTTACCCTACAGGAAAGTAGGGAGAAAGTGGATAAGTGGGGGGATGATAGAAGGGAGGGCAGATTGGGGGAGGGTAGTTAGAAGCACACACTTTTGAAAAGTGACAGGCTCAAAGGAAAAAAATAGAAGAAGTGGTGGGGGTGAGATAGGGTGGAGGGAAATATAATCTTTCACAGTATAAGTACTATGGAAATGTTTTATGTAACTACACATGTCTAACCTATATTGAATTGCTTATCTTCCCCATGGGTGAGGAGAGAAGAAGGGAAAGAATCAGGAAATCAAAGTTTTAAAAACAAATGTTTAAAAAATTGTTTTTTACAGGCAATTGGGAAATAAGATATACAGGCACTGGGGTATAGAAATCCATCTTGCCCTACTAGAAAGTTAGAGAGGGAATGAGGGAGGATAAAGGAGAGAAGAGATTGGGGAAAAGGTGTTTCAGTAGGCTCGCCATCTTGGGCTGGGGTGTAGGAGAAAGATGGGGAGAAAATTTGTAACTCAATCTTGTGGAAATGAATGTTGAAAGCTAAAAATAAATTTTAAATAAAATAAAAATAATTAAAAAATATTTTAATGGTCCATTTTGTTTTTGTTTCTGTTTTGATTTTTGGTTGCATTACCTGACTTCCACTTTACAGTGACCTGAAATAGACAGCTTGCCCAGCCATTGAGAGCACTGAAATATTGAAGCTCAAACATTGTTTTATCTGCCATAATCCAAATCATCAAGGACAGAGACACTTGCTCTAAGCATTGCCATACAATTGAGATCTATTTTCCCCCTTTGCATAGAACTCCAAAGGAGTAATTATTTACTTTTGTTTCCTAGCAATTTTTTTTCATAATGTTATTATCTCTCTACTTTGTAAAGCAACATCATCTGCAAGGTATATATTTGAGGCTTTGTGTGAAGGGCATTGATCTCCATTAAGCAATTCCTGAAGCTGCAACTGCTACTGTCACTTGAAGATTAAAAGTAGCTAGAGGACAAACAATTCTTAATTAATGTACGCCTATTTTCAGTTGTGCAGATGTGGTTAAAGATTTTCTAAAGTGCATTAATAATGCTGTAAGGTCAGCAGTTATTAAGCATACTCAGAAGATAGAAGGCTATATTATTTATATTTTATTTACTTTTTGTTTTTATATAACTTTTATTTCTTAATTTATCCTTCCCCATCCTCTATTTTGTTTCCTTGCAATGAAAAATGAAAAGTAAAGAGAAAAACAAAAAAAAAATTAAAACAGTTCAACAAAGCTAAACAACATGTCAACCAAGTCTAAGAGTGTCTATGATGATCCACTTGCATGATCCCTTCCCTCTACCTTAGCAAAGAGGGGAGAAAAATGTATTTTCCCATATGTGACCTAGGGCCAACCTTGTTTAGTCCTCTAGTTCTTTTTCTTTCTTTTGGTGTTTCTATTTACCTTGTTCTAGTCCTGCTGTATATTATTTTCCCAGTTTTCACTATGTATCAGTTCAAATATTCTTCTAATGCTTCTTTGAATTCATTATTCATTACATATATTGTATATTCATTATATCTCATAGTACTCCATTATATTCATGTACCACAATTTCTTTAGCTATTCCCCAGCTGATATGCATCTACTTTTTTTTTTGGTTCTTTGCTACCGCAAAACATGTTTATATGAGCATTTGGGGATATACAAGACCTTTTTGTCTTTCATTTCTATGGGACGTATGCATAACAGCGAGAAATCTGAGTCAAAGCCTGCTGACAGCTTAATCATTTTTCTAACATAATTCCAAACTGTTTTCCAGAATGGTTAGACCAATTTGTAACTATCACAAAAATATGTTTGTATTCTTGTCACTCCACAGTCCTCCAACACCTTTTGTCATTTTTTGCCAATTTTATGGATGTAAGGTAAAAATTCAGTGTTTTAATTTTCATGTCTCATTAATGCTTTGATTTGGAGCAAACTTTCATGTAGTTAATAATTCAAATCTGCTTCCTTTTCCTCCTATGTATGTGCTGTTGAATAGAGTTTTATAAAATCACAAAATTGTGCTGACTAGATTCACTACAAATTTATGTAATATAATATCAACCCTCACTATGTCAAGGCAACCCTTTTATACCTCCTTAACTAGATCATTATCCCACTCATTATAATGGCTCTTCCAAAAATTTTCATATCTCCTAACATCTACCATCCCCCCAACTGCACTCTCTCAATTGAGAATATTCCTCATATTTCCCTGAAAAAATTGAGGCTATTTACCAAGTGCTCTCTCTCCTGTCATTCTCATCTCAATAAACCAGATACATTCAGCCACTAGTTTTTCCTTTCCTCTTCTTTCTTAGTCCACAACCCTTTATCACAGAATAAGGTAGTCCTCCATGCTAAAGCTCATCCTCTATACCCACAAATTATTTCATTCCACACTGTCAGCTCCAGCAGATTGGCCCGTCCATCATCCCTAACCTCTCACTTATTTTCATTCTCTCCATGTCTACTGGCAGCTTATCTACTGCCTATAAACAAGCCCATGTTTCCTCCATCCTGAAATATCCATCACTGGATTCCCACTAGCTATGACCTCATATCATTTTTCCCTTTTGTGACTAAACTCCTTGAGACATATGTCTATAACTGAGTCCTCTATTTCCTTGCCTCTCGCTTTCTTTTTAACTTCCACCTTTATCATTCAGTAAACTAGTCAGTCAGTCAATTAAAATTTATTAAGCACCTAACTGTGTTCCAGGCATTGTCCTAAAGAATACAAAAGAGGAAAATATAGTGCCTGCCTTCAAGGAGCTCTCAATGTAATTAGGGAGAAATTGCTTTCCTCAAAGTTACCACTGATCTCTTAAGAATTAAATCTCATGTACTATTTTCAATATTCATTCTTCTGGATTTTGTGTATCCTTTGACACTGTTTATCACCTTTTCTCAGGATTCCATGACACTACTCTATTCTGCTTTTCCTGTTACAAATCTGATCATTTTCTCAGTCTTCTTTGCTGGATCTTCATTCTAGCCACACCTACTAACGTTGGGCATTCCCTAAAGCTCTATCCTGAGATATCTTCCTTCTATATATCTGACTTGGAGATCTCCTCAGCTCCCAAAATTTCAAGTATCATCTCTATGCAAATGATTCTTAGATATACTTATCCAGCCTTCTCTCCCACTTCCAGTCTCATTTCTCCAACTGTCTAATAGATATTTCAAAATTGATATCCTATAGACATCTTAAAATTGACAGAGCCAAAACTGAAATCATCATTTTTTGCCAAAAACCATTTCCCTCCCTAAATGTCCTTCTTATTGTCAAGAGTACTACCATCTTCCCAGTCACCCAGGCTTACAGCATAGGTGTGGTTCTCAGCTCCTCATTCTCTTCCAACTACCCCTCATCCCATCTTGACAAAGCCTTTTAGTTTTACCTTCATAATGTATCTTATGTTTGCCTCTTCTCTTCTGATATTGCCACCACTATATTGCAGGCCTTAATAACTTCATGCTGAGACCATTGTAATGGCTTGCTAATTGGTCTTCTTATCTAAAGTATCTTTCCACACCAACCCATGCTTTAACTCAAATATCAAATTAATTTTCATAAAGTTTAAGTCTGACCATGTCAAAACCCCACTTTATAAACTTTAATGGTTCTCTATCCTCCAGGACAAAATAATAATATAAAATCCTCTATTTGGCATTCAAAGTCCTTCATTATCTGACCCCCTTCTCCTATTTTTTTCAGTCATTTTACACTTTACTCCACTCCTTCCCTTGTATCCTGTAATCCAGTGACACTGGTGTCCTTGCAGGTCCACAAATAAGACATTCCCTCTCTAGAATCTTGGAATTTTCATTAATTGGTCCCCATGACTGGAATACTCTCCCTCTTTATTTCAACCAGGAGGAAAAAATTGTTTTTTCTCATTTGACTATTTTCTTTTCCTATTGAATTGATTATGTTCACACAAAAGTTTCTCTTTCATACAATCATAATTATCTATTTAGGATTTTCTTCTAATTTTTTTGCATAGTCATTTACATTAAGGTCACATGGTTTTTAATTTATCATAGTATATGGCATAATATATTGGTCTAAACCTAATTAAATAAAACTATGTTCCAATTTTCCTAGTGTTTCTTGTCTTGTAGCAAGTTCCCTAAGAAATATATGTTCCCTGGTATATCAAATACTGAGTTACTGACTTGGAATTTTTCTAATTCTCACTCATATACTCTATTTCACAGGTCTGATTCTCTATTTGTTAACTAGTACTAAATTATTTTGATGATGATTGCTTTATAAAATAATTTTAGATCTAGTAGGAATACCATTAGTCTTTTTTATTATTTGCCTTGAAATTCCAAAATTGTTCTTCCTTGAAATCATTTTGTTATTCTATCTATGAAATAAATATATGATAATTTGATTAATATATAACTGAATGCACACATATTGATAGTTTAATCATTTTCCTTATAGTAGTGCAGATACTCATGAACAATGAGTATCCTTCCCATTATTCAAGACATTATTTATATCTTTAAAGGATACTTTGTAAGTGAATTTATAAAACTGGAGTATGTTTTAGTATTTTGTCATGCAGATACATAACAAATTTTATAATTGTTTTAATGAGACTTCTATTTCTTTGTTATAGTTGTACAGAAAAAGTGTTTATTTTTATACATTTATATTGTATTCTACAAATTTACTGAAGCTATTATCTCATGGATTTTTTTGCTGATTCTATGAAGTTTTCTAATTAAAATATTTTATTATCAGCAAATATGAATAATCTTGTCTAAATGTCTATGTTTATGTATGAATTTGTTTCTCTTGTCATACTACTACCATAGGCAGAATAGAGAAGCTACTGGATTTGAAATCCAGAAGACCTTGACTAGAATCTTGTCTCAAGAATGAAAAATAAGTGGATGAGATTCAATCATCTTTAAAGTTGCTTTCTGTTCTAAAATCTGATTTTATGATGCTCTGACAAGAGTGAAAGGATAAGCCTGAATTTACCATACATTGGAAAATATTCCAGTGTTTTCTCATTGAACGTGAAGCTAGCTTTTGATTTTAGATATATACTAACTATGATATTAAAGGTAATCAATCAGTATCTATATTTCATAGATTTGATAATATATATATATTCTTACTGTACTTTGTTAAATACTACTTCTGCATTTACTGATATAAACAGGTTTGGAGCATTTTTTTTTAAATATGATCAATTGTGTTAATGATTTTTCTAGTCTTAAATCATCTTTTCAATCCCCGAGACAATCCAACTTGATAATGGTAAATAATTTTGAAAATGTTATTATAGTCTTTTTGCTAGGACTTTATTTTAAAATTCTGCACTAATATCCATTAGCAATATTGGGTTATAGTTCTCTTTCTCTCTCTCTATCTCTCTCTCTTTTCTCTCTCTCATGTATTTTCTTTTTAATTTTAAAGATAAAGAGGGATGTTTGCAATGTTTAATTTTCCAATCAGTGTTCAAAGATACTCAGTTCTTTTTCTTAGTTTTAATGCATACATGTTTCAAGCATGATTCCTTCACCTATAAGGCCACAAGGAAAGAGACTAGGCTCAAATTGTGAAGACTAGATGAAAAGGTCAAAGACCTGATCTTCAAACAGTTCCAACCTTCACACTAAAATGTTTCAAGAAATCCAGCTGAAAAGACAATTAATAACTTTCAGAATAAGATTACCTGAGACATCATATAGGACCTTTATCTCTTATTTTAAAAGGTAGTGGGGACTATGGATGTAGAGCATTGTATTTAATCAAGTTGTGATTTATCTAAGGTCGCACACATAATAAGCATCTGATGTAGGATTTGAATTCACATATTCCTGACTTTAAGGCTAGTGCTCTATCTATTATACCAGTGGAGTCAAACTCAAATCGAAACAAATCCCTATAAATCATATGTTAACTTAGAAATTCATAAAGTAAAATTATCTATGTTACTTTATATTTGTATTTATCTTGCTAGATTTTTCTCAATTGCATTTTAATTTACTATAATCAGGAGTTTTGCTGGCTACTTGCTGTCACCCCTTTAGTTTGACACCTACATTACACCAACTACTAAATGCAGTCTATGAACAAAATGATTAGGACTTCAGTAGTGTGAAAATGAAGGAGAACACATGAATTTGTCATCCTCACAAAAAGAAGAATCATTAACATTAATAACAAATTGGATTTGGGAGCTGACTGAAAGAGAAAAGAATTAAAAGGAGGTTCTAAGATTTTTTAAATAAAATTTTATTGTGTTTTTTCAATTAGTAAAAATTCATCATCTCTCCCTACCACCCCACCCCAATACCAATGGGAAAAGACAAAGAAAACCCCTGCTGCCAACATTGCTATTCAAGCAACACAAATTTCCTTATTGGCCACATTTTTATTTTTAATATAATTCTACATTATGAATCCTTCTCCTCTCTATAAGGAGATAGGAGCTTGTTTCATCATGAGTCTTCTGCAATCATGGTGGGCCATTACACTGATCAGAGTTCCTACATCTTTTGAAGTTGTTTGTTTTTACATATTGTTGTCATTATATAAATTGTTCTCTTGGTTCAGCTCACTTCACTTTGCTTAGTTCAAACAAGTCTTTCAAAGAATTTTTCTAAAATTGTCCCCTTCATTATTTACTATGGCACAATTCTATTCCATTATAGTTATATAGCATCACTTATTCAGCTATTCCCAATTGATAAGCACCCCCCACATCTGGTTTCCAAATCTATTTCACTGCAAGAAAAGCTATTATGAATACTTTGGTACATACTTAGAATATGTTTTGTTTCTCACTAATCCCTGCCTTAATCTACTTTCCCTGTATTCCTTATTCTTGCTTCTCTCCTTTCTCTCCTGTTTCCCTGGTTAGTAAAAATGTAACTCTATCCAAATGTGTGTTTTTATTCTTCCTTCCTTTAAACAATTCAAATGAAAGTGTCAAGTATCATCTGTTCTCTAACCTCTTTTTCTTTATTTGTATAGGTTTCTATTTACACAGCCTGATTCTGTAATATGGTTTTTCTCTAACCTTTCTCTCCCTTCCCTTTCTTGTATATTTCTCTTCACTTCCATTCTTATTTTAATAGTGTCATAGCATAATAGAAACACTCCCACTCTCTGTGACTAATTAGACTTCCTCTATGACCCTGATGATGATGGGGAGCAGAAGTGACACACATATCATCTTCCTAAGTTACTATGTAAAAATTTCCCCTTATTTATTCCCTTATGATTGTTCACGTATTTTACCTATGTTTCTTTAAAGTTTGTGCATAGCTGTAGTCTTTATATCAAGCAAGTTTGGAAGCCCTTCATTTCCTTAAAATTCCATTTTCCATGATAGGATTTTACTTAGTTTTGCTGGATAAGTTATCCTTAATTATATTCTGTATTCTTATTGTAAGCCAATATAATTTGCCTTCTTAAATATTGCATTCCAAGCTCTCTGCTCCTTTGTAGTTATAGCCGCCAAATTATGTATGATCCTGATGGTGACATCTTGCTAATTTAATTCTTTCTTGCTTGCTATTTACACTATTTTTTTTTCCTTTTCATCTGAGAATTCTTTATTTTTGCTTTAATCTTCCTGGGAGTTTTCATTTTAGGAGGTAAGCAGTGAATTCTATAAATTTCTACTTTATACTCTGGGTCTAAGATATCTGGGCCATATGCATTCATGATTTCTTGAAATATGATGTTAAATCTTGTTTTTGGTCAGAATTTATCAGGTAGTCCAAATATTCTAAGATGATCTCTCCTTGATCTGTTTACCTGGACAGTTGTTTATTTGTTCAGATATCTTACATTTTCTCCTATTTTTTCAGTGCTTTTATTTTCTTTCAGTGTTTTAACAATATTTCTTATTGTCTTGTGGAGTCATTGTTTCTATTTAGTCCATTCTAGTTTTTAGGGAGTTTGTTGTTCAGGCAATGTTTGTGCCTCTTGCTTCAAGCTGTTAATTTATCTTCCAAATCTTTCTTCTATAGTTCTCATTTCTTTTCCAATTATTTTTTTTCTTCTAGCACTCTCATTTCATTTATATAAACATTTTAGCATGTTTTTAACTCTTACTGCAGCTCTTCCAAGAATTCAAGTTGAATGTGTGCCCAAGCTATTTTTCTTTGAGGCTTTGCTTATAGATGTTTTGGAGTCATTCTATTCTGGTGGGGGTTTTGTCTTAAGCATCACTGTCACTACAATAGATTTTTATGGTGGAATCCTTATTTTTTTTGTTTACAGTTTCAGTCTACTTCCTTACTTCAGATTCATGTTAGCACAAGGATCTACACAATTACAGATATGATTAGTATGATTGATCTTTCTGCTTTTGTGAGATTTTAATTGTTATTCTCTGATCTCAGGGACTGTGGAGACTGGGGACCTGAAGTTTTCACAAAAGCAAAATCTGACTTCTGCCTCTGTGGTCTGACCTCTGCATGTTACTGACTTGAATTTGAGTATGAGCACCACTCCTGTGGGTCTGCCCCCTTGGTAATTCCAGTAAACTGCTGTGGGACTCAACCATTATCAGTCAGTTAGAAAATTCTGTTGCTTTCATAATGACAGAACTGTGGACTTATATTTGTCCTGCAGGCTTCAGACTGGGCTGGAATATAGAACTGAGATCCAACTCAAGTTGACTCTTGTGGTCTAAGACATGCAGCTTCTGTTTCCTTCTCAACTAGAGAGCTCCTTATTCATGGCCTAGATCTACTCTTCACCCTGAAACACTACTCTGTATTGTTCCTGTCCTCAGCATTTCCTGGATCTGTGACCCAGAAACAGGTAGTGATGAGCAGAGGTGTTAATTAATACTTGTTCCTTCACCATACACAAGTTAAGACTCTGCGTTAGATCAAATTTTCTTCCCCTAGTGCACAGTCTGTCCCTGTGCTGGAATGTTCCACATAATGCCATATCAAACCCTCCATACTGGATCTATAATTTCTAGTTGCCCTCATGCACAGCCTCTCTCCATACTTGAATGTTCCATATGGTACCATATCTTGTCCTCAGAGTCCTCAGATCTCTCTATCTCCCTATGCTGACCTAGGACAGGAAAAATGATTCACTGTGATTTTTTTTTTTTTGCCTTTGGATCTCCCAACCAGCATTTGTTCTGGAGCATTTTTTTTTTAAATCTACTTGGAGGAGTTAGGAGTAGAAAAAGGGAATTCTCTGTACTTCTTCCTGTTATTCCACTGTCTTATGGTTCTAAGATTATAGGAAAATAATACCACTAAAACTTATAGGATTTTAAGTGTGGAAAAAGACCTTAGAAATCAACTGCTCCAATGTACTTACAGAAGAAAAAGCTGGAACTTAAAGTGATTTGCCCAAAGTCAGTGAGCCAGTGACAGAGTTGAATAACTTACTTTCACTTTCTAACTTATCTTTCATTTTCTTATAAAAACAGGTTAACACTGCAACACAATTTCATGCAAATGTTAAATTAAAAGGTTTGAAGAAAAATATAATATGCCAGAAAAGAGGGGGGAAAAAGAGAATATATTATGCATTCAGAGGAAAGATATACTCTAATGACCTGGTAAAAAAAAATCTTCCCGTATGATGACAAAAAGGCAGCCAGGTGGTACAGTGGTTTGAGGGCTGGATTGAGTCAGAAAATCTTCAGTTCAAATCCTACCTCAGACACTGTATGATCCTGTATAAGTCACGTACCCTTTCTCAGTCTTTTCTCCATGAAGCAAAATGGGGATAATAAAAGCATTTAGGGTTGTTGTACAAATCAAATGAGATATATATAAAAAGTACTTCACAAATAGTAAAGTACTTGATAAATGTTAACTATTATGAAAATCTTATTGTGACAAGTTGTACTGCAGATCAAGGGGCAACCTAAGTTCTGAATGTCCTTCCCTTCTGCCACTTTTGTAGGACCTTTCTTCCATTGATGAGTTCCTCTTAGGGCCTCCATTTTATGTAGAGGCCCATACTTTCCACTCTTTATAACTTTCCTGGCACCGTTTCTGACTTTCTGAACTTCAAAATGATGCCTCAGCTGCTGGTTCATTCTGAAACTTTCCGCAGTCCCTGGGGCCTCCTTTCCCTGAACATCTAACTTTCCCTGTGATTTCCTCACCCTGGAATATGACTGTGCCAGACACATTCCCTTCTTCTGTTGCTTAGTTTCTCCTATAGTTTCCATTTTGTGAAGCAGCCCAGGCCAGCCAATGTTCATTCCCCTCTTGGCTCTGCTCCTGACTTTCTGGACTTTAAAATCATGTCCCTAGATAGTAAGTTTCATCTCCTCCTCCCCTACCCACAGATTTTCAGGTTCCTTTTTATGTGTTGTCTGTCCCTCTTAGTTTGTATGGTTCTCAATATCATGGATTAGCTTTCTTTTTGCTTATATTTTAAGCTCAGGGCTTAGTACAGACCCTGGCACAAAGTAAGTATTTAATAAATACTTGTTTCTTTGATTTACCTTGCTTTACTTATTCTAGAATGCTTATTTAATAATGTTCTATTTAACACAAAACAATAAATTGTATTATTTTGAGGAATATATGTACAGATAATATGCCTACATTAAACATTCCCATTGATCTGCATGCAAACGTTCTTATTTCACATAATTGTATGTACATGTATGTATGTTGTATATTACATAGCCTTTTACCTCGGCTTTTCTACAAATTAAGTTTAACTCTAGCCAAGTCAGCCTTGGTTTCCTCTTCTGTAAAATGAGTATTTATGATTAGATGATCTATAGTATCCTAAAATCTTATGTTTTTAAGTGTTACTATATTTCATGACTTATGTTCCTTTGTCAATGACAGAGTTAAGAATAATATTTATCACATTTTCAAAATGATGAGAGATATTCTTTTCAGCAATCGTCAGCAATATATTCCACCAATTCAAATCTTCTGATTGCCTTGAGGGTACCTTTTTACCTTCACACTGACAACAGTGCTTATTCCTGAGATTTCCCTCACTGTGTAAGTGAAGTCCCTCTGTGTACTCATTTATTTCATCTTTCCTTTTTACTGGATCCCTGGTTGGCCACTGAACCAAGGAGATTTGACCTAAATAGGATGCCAATTTGGAAAGGAAAAATCAAAGGAGGAGGGAGTAATGGTGACAGCCATAGAGGATGGTGAGCAAAAGCAATATTTGAGGAACACAGTTCAGCTTTGATTTTAATCGAATTGTCTCATATGAGAAAACATCCTGTTTTATGCTTTTATATAGGTGACATTTCTTAGCCTTCAAGAAAGTGATTTTAGAATCATATTTTTAAAAAAGGAAATCTAAAGATTTTTCTTTTAATTGTATTTCAAATTGCCAGTTACTAATTGACTCTCCATTGAAAATCTCTTTTTATCAAGAAGAATGAGTTTTATCTTTTTTTTTACCTAGTTTGAAATGGCATCTATTTTTTTGGAATGAGAATTAAAATAATAAGATTTGTATCATTCATTCATTCAGCAAACATTTTTAAAGCACTTACTGTATTCCAGCCATTGTGCTAAGTATTTAGGATTAAGTGGCAAAAATAATTGTCCCTGGTTTCTAGGAATTTACATTCTCTGGGGGATTTGTGGTAAAAAAGAATAGTTGACTTTCAATAATAGCTAACTTTTACAAAGTGCTTACTATGTGGCTTTACAAGTATTATCTCTTTTACTCATATCAGGTAATAAATTTAAAATAGATACAAAGGAATTGCACGGGAAAAGATCTAGCTACTGGTGAGATCAGGAAAAGCTTTGTCTATGGAATAGCATGAGCTTCCTATAAAGGAAGCTAGGAATTCTAAGCAAGGAGCATAGAAGGCTTATATAGGGACACATTACACATAGGCATTAAGGCAGGTAATGGAATCTTGTGCAGACAGGGAAGTATATGAGCTATTTAGGTTTGGAATGTAAAATGCATGATGGCGACTAATATGACACAAGCTTAAAAGAAATGCTAGTCCTGGATCGTGAAGGTCTTTCTTTATATGAGAAATAGAGGAGCTCACATTTTATCCTAGAGGCAGTAGACACTGAAGTATTTTAAGGGAAATGATACAGCCACTGTTTCAGTACCCTCAATTTGATAATTTTGGGGAAGATGGTCTAGAGAAGAGATTCCTTTTCTAGGATTTTTTAATGTGATTTTTAAAATAATGTTTTCATTATAATATATTTATGTTACAACTCTATGTGTTTTATTTTATTAATATACAAACATTATTCTGAGAAGGAGTTCATAGCCTTGACCAGACAGCCAAAATGGCCCAGGACAAAATAAGCTTCAGAACACTTGGAACCAGAAGAGTCAGTAAGAGGATGGAGTGCTAGTCTAGGCAGGAGCAGTGAGGGCCTAAACTAAGGTGGCAGGAATACCATACACTGTGGCTACATCACTTGCCACCAGAAAGGCCCCAAGTGTAATTTCCAAAACTGTATGACATACTTATCTTCATCTGGGATGCTCTCGACCTGCCATACTTTGTGGGGGTCAGACTTTGATTGTTATATTTTGATAAATATAGGAGTTGATCAATGAGATATCCATGTCAAGTGAAATGGTGAAGTCCCATTTCTTGCTGCTAAGAATCACTATCAGCATGTTTTGACTCATTACCCTGAGCCTTCATCAGCTGATGGAACTAATTTTTTTTCATCAGCTGATTAAGATTCAAGATAATGAGTCAAAACATGCCAGTAGTAATTCCCAACAGCACTGAAGACAGGATGTTAACTTCTCCACACACATACATGCATACAGACAGACACAAAATGAAACACAGCCTTCAAGCATATGGATGGGTTCATTCCATTAATGAAAAGGTGACAATTTTGCATATACCTAGAAAATGAAAGGGGAGGGGGTGAGGATGCACACACAGACCAAACAACTGAAATGATTGCCAACAATTTTAATAGGAAGAGAGGGATGATGCAGAATTAATGCATGAAAAACACAATTGGATGGAAAAAAGAGAGATCAAGTAGGAAATTGCTACATATAAATATATGTGGAATCTAGGAAAACCAGAATTCCAAATGCTTTGTTCAGTTTCCTGAGTCAACAAATGTACTGGAGAATGTTTTTGATGGCAATTGTTACTTGGAGCAACTGTATCTAAGGTTAAAGTTCCAGGAATTTTCCACAACTGTTCTGCATTCTGTTGGTCTTTTGTCTAACTACAAAATAATGAGTTTCATGTAAGAAAGTTTTTTCACTGAATACAAAATTCCTTAGTAAGATGGTTAGATAGATGATAGATAGATAGATAGATTGATTGATAAATAAACATTTATGTAAACCTTAATATATATATATATTATATTATATATTATTATATTATATATATAATATATATATAATATATATATATATATATATCTAGCACTGTGCTAATCATTTTACAATTATTACCTTATTTGATCCTTACAACAACACTGAAAGACAGGTGGTATTAATTTCCCCATTTTACAGATAAGGAAACTGTGACAAATAGGGGTTAAATGACTTGCCAAGAATCACATAGCTAATAAATGTCTGAGATGGGATTTGAACTCAGGTCTCCCTTACTCCAGATCTGCAACTCTATCCACTTAATTATCCACTGTAAAACCACCTTTGGAATGCATTGTTTAATGCGATAAGTCATCTTGTAATGGAGACCAGAAGTTTAGTGACAGTAATTATTATTGAAAAGATTCTATGAAAAGTGTGAGGATGGTTAATGTAATTGTAATTAGAAAAGTTAAGTATTTCCTGAATCTGATAAAAGTGTAACATTTGAAAAGCGGAGGAAGAGTGGACAGAAAATCCACGAGTTATCAGTTTTAGTGTCTCTTCTTGAGTAAATCAACTTATAAAATTTGCTATGGAAAGTATTGCTTTATAATATAATAAATGTTAAATTATGTCAGAAGATGATAGTATCAATGGCAAACAGAGAGCCAACAGCTAAGCCTGTAAATAATTGCTATGATCTTCATATCTTTGACCCAGGAGGCATGGGATAGCAGCTTCAGTAATAGCAAGGAAAGATAGCTATTAAACACACAACTAAAGATAAATTCTACCTATATTATGTGGTATTAATAGTCTTAATATTAAAAAACAATAATTACTTTAGACTACTCTTACAATTGCATTGGGTTTATCAAGGTGGGGACAAGGAATAATACTAAAATTACTAAATAAAGATGAAATAAGAAAATAGTTTTTCTTTCCTTTATTGATTCCTATTTTTCTATTGCCTAACTTGTCAGGTGTCAAAGACAATAAGCCAAAGAATATTTGAAAAGCAATGACATTTACAATTCTGTGATTTATAATTTGTCAATGATGGGGAACAATTGGCTTACTCACTATAAAAGACCTACTCATAAACAACTTCAAAGAGGATTTTAATTGATCCATGATTTGCCACATGAAGAAAACCTTGGCTTTTGTACTTGGAAATCTTTTGCTACAGGACAACCTTTCTAGGCACACATTTATAGACCCATCTTCTCACTGGTAGCATACATTTACTAACTAGATAATTGGTGGCACAGTTCTTCCATCATAAACATTGTTATCAGTTAATTAAACTTGAAATGCAGCTTTGTTCCACAGCATATTTTGTCAGATTGTTTTCCTTATTTATTTATCATCATAAAATTTTACTCGGTGACTGGCAGCTTCTCAGCCCTCCAATAATAATATAAATCAAAACATAAGATTTTAGTCTTCATGCAATTTCCTTTTGGTCTGAAAATATGAAACCAGATGTTTTTGGCATGCTAAAGATGCTTTTCATCTTTTTTTTAGATTCTTTCAGTGCAGTCAAAGTAAATGCATTTTAAAACCAACTTATGAAAGTTAAATTCCCTTTGTTCATCTGGGTATAGTCTGGTTTGCATTGATGCAGCAGCATCGAGAGACCTTTCAGATAACATACTGAATACCACTGAAGAATTACACATGTGGGCCTAAAGTTTCAGACAGCAACAGGAATTGTATTATTAGCAGATCAGTCGATCCATACTGTAATTTAAACCATTATTTACCAAAGGCCTTTCCTAGCAGCTTGCCAGAAGGTAGAGGGGAGGATTGAACAACTACCAACATGACCTAGATTTTTTTTACATTATCTGGCTAATGTGCCTTATTTGTTCACATAGTTGTCACATACTTCTTCCAGCTTTAAAATGTGTGGCCCACAAAAGCATGCTCATTGGTATTTCCTTTAACGGTGAATCTCATTTTAGTAGACATTACCTTATATCTCAGCCTAAGGCTATCAATACAACATCTAAACATTCCCAGATGGACCCCTCTTTAATAATGTTAAAGGGATAAGATGAAACTGAATATAGGTCAATGAGTAGGAACTGGAATAGAGTATCAATTGGACTAAACTCATTTATAGATGGACCCAGAAGACTATTAAACCTCTGGCCTATTTTGACAGTGTTTTCAAATGTGAACAGTATTGACATTCTTAGAAAAGACCAAAAGATTTTGGTATCTTCAATTCAAAAGAGGAATCACAGAATAATAGAGCAGGAAGAGACCTTAACAATTATTTGGTGTCTAAATTCTTCATTTTACCATATGAAAAACTCAGAAATTCAGAGAAGTTGTAATTTGTCCAAGGAGACTCACAACTAGTAAACATCATACCCAGAATACAACCTGAGATCTCCTGCCTCCCAGTAAAGTGCTATATATAATGTAATGGAAAGAACTCTGGACCTAAAGCCAGGGAAGACTTGGGTTCTTTAACCATGGTCAAAATACCTCTGAGCCTCAGTTTCTTCATCTGTAAAATGGAATGACAATACCTACAGCGCCCATCTTGTGGGGTTGTTCTGAAGAACAAATGTAAATATGTGTACAAGCCATTTTGTGAACTTTCAAATGCTACATTAATTGCATTTATCATTATTATGATGATTACTAATTATTATTATGCAACACTTTTTCAGCATACTATGTGCTAGATAGCATACTGGATAGTGAAAATACAAAAATGGAGGCGATGACAGTCCCTACTCTCAGGAAGCTTAGACTCTCATAAGGAGAATAAGCTCTATACAGAAAAAAGAGGAGAGTTGATTAAATTGTCTTTAATTTGTGTAATTCATTTAAGCTTCTCCTTGAATTTATCTATTTAGTGATATTCTTCTGGTTTATGGAGCTCAATGAACATTTATTAAGCAGCTGTTATGTTCCAGAGGCTAGTGTTCTAGCCACTAGAGATGCAAAGACAAAAATAAAATATAGGCCCTTATTCTCATGGAGCTTGCAACTTTCTGATAGGAGGTAATGTGAAAGATATGAGAAAGGAGAAGAATATGGAATGGTAGAGGTAAGATGAAAAGGAGAGGAGGAGCCAAAAGAAGGGACATGAGGGGAAAGGGGAAAAGTAACAAAGAAGAAAAGAAGGAAAACAGAAAACAAAAGGAGAAGAAGGAGAAGGATCGGCAGGATGAAACCAGCAAGCTCAGGAATGACTTAGACATAAGCCATAAAATATTAGCTAATAAAGACACTAAGTATGTTATTATTTTCTCAACTGCTTCTCAAAGATTTAAATGAATGAATCTCTAATGTGGAATATCATGCTAAGATAGGAAGCATGGATGTGTATGTATAATACTTGGGGCTGAGTCATTATCCATTATCCCTCAAATCAAATTTATATATGTGTATGTATGTGTATGTATACACATACATACACACATATACATATATACACATGTGTATGTATACACATACATACACACATATACATATATACACATATAGTGACCTTCTAAATGGCTCTTATGGGACATGAGGAAAAGTATTTGGGGATATAAGTTAAAAAGACAAAAAAGTTTAAAAGCAAGAAAGGAGAAGAAATGAAAGGCATAAAAAGAAAAATCTTGTCATTTGAGGTGATGTACATCTGTAATCCCTACTGCCAGGGAGGCTGAGGCTGGCATATCTGTTGAGCTTTGGAATTCTGAACTATAAATTGATGATGCTGATCAGGTGTGCATAATAAGTATGAAATAAGTGAATCAGTGTTGTAGTCTTCAAAAGTCTGGGGCCACCAGTTGCTAGGGAAACTGAAAACAATAAATAAAATATCTATTAATAGAGATAGATAGGATGAAGTGAATAGGTATTACTACATTCTTCTAACATTCATAGACTTTTGAATTATTGAACTCAATCATTACACATTTACAGCAATAGAAATAATGGGCTTTGTCTAATCCTTAAAGCTACATTCCTAATTCCTTGCAACCATTGATTAACCCTTGTCAATTTGCCATATTTTTATAATTAATTTTTCAAAATATATGATCATTGATCCTTATAACATCTATAAATTAATGTTATTCATTTCAAATCACACCCAGTTATAATGCTTGAAGCTACTCCCTGAGTCCAACTTTGGTTATTATTTACTTGTGCAAAATTATCTTTAAGATAGATATTACTTATGAGACAAGTAGCATTGCTAAGATTAGAGATTTGAATTTCAAACTCATTTAAAAATTACTAATTCCTTCAGCTAAGTAAACTTTAACTAGTTTTAAATACTTTGATAAAATTTTCTGCATTATTTTTTAGAACTAAAAAGTCTTATTTGTTGGTCTCATATGCATACCACGATAATATTCTTTTCACTTGCTTAAGAGAGTAACATTTGACCTCTCTCCATCCTCTCCTGAAAGAGTATATAACATAAATATAAAAAAAATCAAGATACTTCTTCCTATATAAAATCACTTTGGAAATAACTCAGTAACCATGTGCCTCAATTTTTGGTAGTATGAAAAAAATAAAACAGCAATTCACTAAATGACATACACTTCCAAGTTTTGTCTTATTTATGCTGAGGGATTACACTGTTGTAATGAGGGAAATTCCACAGATCACAGAATTTGGAGATCAATAGGACTTTTAAAAATAATATAGTCTCACTAGCCTCATTTTCCCACTGAAAATAAAAATGAAGACCAGAGATTTGACATGACTTGCCTAGGGTCTCAAAGGTAGTAACTGACAAATTTAGACTTTGAAGCCACACTGTTTGACTCCATGTCCTGAATTCTTTCCATTACTCCACACTATATCTCCATTAATTAAGGAAAAAGATAAAGTTTTTCGTCTTAGAGGTAATGTGACTTCTCATTCAGAAGTGAAGGCTGAGGAAGAAGTTTTGCTATGATTTCTTTAGGAAATAGCTTTGATTCTGTGCATAGATGATTTCCAAATTAGTTTTATTTTTGAGGCTCATTGGGTTTTGAGGGTCTTTGGGGACACACATGACAGCTGTCACTAGGGGAGGAAGTGTAGTAGCTTTAGTGTATGGAATGGCAGGGACGTTGGCTTCAGTTGGTCCCTTCTGGAAGACATTTTCTCTGTGATGAAATATTGTTTTGATTGTGATGATCTTTTGGCAAAATAAAGTTTTCATCATATGCCTGAATTTTTCTCAGTAGCATTACTTTGGGGTGTATAGCACTTCCACACACTGCAATTTAAAAGAAGGAAAATAGACATTTGAAAAAGGAAAAAAAAAAAGAATGATGTTCAACCAGATGCTACATTGTGCATTACCAAGTCAGATGATGTTTTTATTCATTAAAATTCAAAATGTATAAGAATTTTTGTCCTCCTTATTGATTGTAAGCCATATCACCATATAACGATCCTGGGGGACTCAGGAAAATCTCAACATATTCAGAGAAGAATGGACTTCAGGTAGAAATACTGTGGTACTGAAAAAAAATGTTCATGTCCTTATAATGTAACTTATAAAGTTCATGAAAAATAAGACAAGCCCAAAACTTTTTTGGAAACAAATTCTTTGGGATTTAAATTAAATAAAGGGGCAGGGTGAAAGAGGGGGAAAGTATACATAGCCTTTGTTGAAGCCAGGAGGGTGAGAGAGTCAAAACATAGCTGTCAGACAATATATGAGGAGGGTAAACATTGCATTTAAGGTTACTGTGAGATAAACCAGTAAGAAAACCACTACTCTTACTAGCCCTTATTAGTAAGTTTGTTAAAAGACCTCCTAAAACCTTCACTATTTCTCAAGAGACCTTTCTCCCATAACAATTTGAAAGTTTCATAAATACATTTTATGCTAGAGGATAGTAATAGTACTTTCCTTAATGTTAAGGACCTTTATGTTCTTTCTTTTTTTCTTTAAAAAATGTGACTCATATATGTGAAATAAATCATCCTTTTCAGAAATAGTCCTAGATTTTAAATCAATAGTAAGAGTGCCAAAAGGTTTCCAAATACAAAATATGCTGCATGTGCATATTTTCATATATTCCCAATAAACACACATTAATTTTGTTGTGATTTTTTTAGGATGCACATGTAAGTGAGACTTACAAAATAATTGCCAACCTCCAAAAAATAATTTACTTTAGCTAAGAAACATTCCACTCAAAAATCTGGCAAAATACACAGTGGAGAAATATGACATTAACCATTTTCATTCGTTATACTAAACACACAACTGATCCAGGGGAGGAATTTGAATCTAAATTATTTTTTATATGAAATGGATTTGTTTATCACAGATACCGAGCACACCATACAGATATCAGAATCAGTTCTTGATGTTTTGATCATTTCCAGAACATGCACATTTCCTCATTTATTTTTTTTCCCCACAAGTTGAATAAGACATAACAAACACATCCTGCCACAGGCAGGCATAGCGGTAGGTCAGATACCTGTGTTGTATAAATCTTTACACTGAAAATTTAGGACGTTTTAACTTAGAACTTAGAAGTTCATTCAGTTTGATGACTGTGGCAGCAAGCAATTATGACATTAAACAGTTCACAGAACTTAACCCAAGACCTAAAATTGTTTAAATTTTTTTAATGATTGATTTGTGCCTCTCCTGATATGCATAGACCAATGTAGAGTTTCTAACCCTTCTTTACTGCCCTGGTTTCATTGAAGCACCAGTGATTTCATTCCATTTCCCGAATGTCTTCAGTTATTAAAAATTATCAATAAAAAGTAATAGAAAGCAATGAAGACATACACGGATGACACAACTGTCGACATGTGCACTATTAGAGCATAAAATATGAAGGATTGTTACTATTACTACTGAAATCTCACATTAAAGAGTTCACTTGAAAGCTGAATAATCATATAATATCTATTCACTCTATTATTTCTACTTACAAAAGCAGAGTGTTCCCCTTTGTGTTTGCTGTTCTTAATGCAATGTGCATGGGCTTTTATTTGGTAAAAGATGTGGTTTTAGTTGGAAAAGTATGTTTGGAACTGAAGATCCTTTCAACAGGGCCTAAAAGAATGTCTAAGAGGAATTTCCCTTCGATCAATAGCAGAACTTTGGAACAATTATAGCTGCCGAATATTTAAGGAAACTGACTAGTTAGGAGATAATTTCCTTGTCATTGGCAGCTTTCAAAATCTCAAGATGATCTACTGCAAAGGTGAGTTCCTTATCACTGGATAATGTCAAAGCCTCAATTTTTTCATCTGAAAAATTAACAAATTGTATGAAATGGCCCAAATGTCTCTTCCAGATTCAAATCAGTTCCTGTGAAGCAGGCTGCTTATCACAGTAGCTATAGAAAAGATTTCAATCTTGTTTGAGAGGTTAGATTAGAAGTGTTGTTCTAACTCTAAGTTGATGAGTCTAATTTTTTGTTTGTTTGTTTTCAAGTATAGAAATTGATTATACTTAGAAACTTGTTTGGATCAAAGTTTAGCAGTGCAGTATTAGAGGTGAGAGATCCCAAAATTTACACCTGTTTTACACTTTCTCAAAGTCTCCTATTTTCATAGCATCCCATGGTATCTACTACTGCATTAGCTCTAAATGATCAAAACTTTTAGAAAAAACAAAAGCAAAACCTAAGTTTATGTTATTTGATATGAGCCAAAGTATACTTTACAATTCCTCTCACCCTGCCCCTAAATGATACCATATCTGATGTTATATATATATATATATATATATATATATATATATATGTATGTATGTATGTATGTGTGTATATATATATATATACATATACATACATATATATATATATATATATAAAATTTCCTTGAGGGCAGGATTAGGACCTAGCAGAATAAGCATTTAATAAAGTCTTATTGATTGATAAATTGATTGGAGACAGAAGAGAGAAAATTGTAAGTAAGAAATATAAGTGCCTGAGGTGAGCTATCTGTTAACTCCAATTATCCTTTCCTATAAGACACTCTTCAGTTTAAATATTAGTGACATAAGAGATGTTCGTGTTGGTAACCAGAAGTGGAAGGGGTGGGGAAATGATAACTATTGAGTTTCAGTGATACCTCTACCTCATATTCCATGGAAGCATTCTATCTCTTGCCTAGTCTTGGAAAGTGGGCATACATGGTGACCTGTTTGGTTGTTACCAAGATCAGCTTCAAAAATACATGCTATATAGGATGCTGCCCATAGTTGATACTTTGACATCTTTGGGTTCCATGTAATTTTAACTCTCAGAACAAGTGTCAAGCTATAAGGGTTTTAATTCCTTTTTTTTCTGACCACTGACTAAGTAACCCAAAGAAATGTGAATGTAGTACTATACTACGTAAAACAATTTCTATAATGGGGGAGAAGAGTTCTGTGATGTAGCAAGGATTATATCAAATTATAGACAAATATTAGGATAAGTGTTAGGAAAAGCTACTGGGATTAAGCCACCAGATTACAAAGTATACAGCTTTAGTTCAATCTCAAAGCCAGCCTCTAATATAACTATTGTAACTATGTACTATTTTTTGTTATCTGTCTAAAACTTAAACTTAATTTTCCAGTTTGATCAATTCTTCTTTTCAATTTATCTTATATGTAAAATATGTTATAATTGGGTGACTGAAGATTTTCAAGTCTCTTGATTTTAGATATATTCTGGGGTGAAATGAAATAAATGAATTCTAGAAATCTTATGATCTAAAGAAATGCTGAATAAAGAACAAATAGTTACACATATCTTGATGGAGAAAACACCAGAACTGATAATTTTGTCTTCTGTGACAAATATCTACCAAAAGATAACTTGAGGAAGTTGATATTTTGGAGATGTAGTTATTGTATGATAAGAAAATTCTTTTTTAAAAAGAGTTCAGTTAAAAATAGGGATAGAGAAAGATATAATGGAAGGTGAATTAGACAGCAGAGCCAAGATAGGAGAGCAGAGTAAGCTCTATAGCTGAGCTCTCCTAACCCTCTCCTCCAAACAGCTCTAAAATAATATCCATCTCAAATTGAATTATTGATTGAAAAGCCAATAAAAGGCAGCCCAAGATAACTTAAGAGGTCAGAAGGAGAGATCTGTGACATTGGGGTGGGGGTTGGCCTAGAGGATACATGGCAACAATAACAGCTGTGGAATTCATTCAATGGTGGGATAGCAGCAGCAGCAATTTACAGATCTTTTAGTTGACAGACTATGAAGGGATTGGCAACTGGTCAAAAAAGATTACAGGGGATCCCTGTGCTGGAATTAGGTGGATGAGAGATGCTGTTTGGCAGCCGCATTGCCCATATCCACTTCAGGGTCTCAGTTGCAGGGAAAAGAGGAGTCTTTTCAATCACAATGAAGTAAGGACCCTAAGTAGCAATAGTACTTGAGATCACAAGCAAGTAACGATCAAGGGCTCTTCCTGGATAAGTACCAGAGCACAAACCAAGAAAGCAGAAACTACATCTCTTCCCAGATCACACCACATTGAAAGTACTGAAAACTTCCAAAATCCAATGACTAACTCTTAATATAGCAGCTTGAAAAAGCCTAAAACATGGGACAATGGCCACTCCCCTGAAAAAAAAAAAGTAAGAAAAGTTCAACTTTACCATAAAGTCAAAGTCAAGAAATAAACTGAAAAAATGAACATTTTTTTTAAAAAAACATATCATAAAAAGCTATTATGCTGACAAAGAACAAGACACAAACTCAGAAGATCACAATGTCAAACCAGCTTTAGACAAAGCTTCAATTTAAAAATGTAAATTGGGCACAAACACAACAAGAGTTGCTGGAAGAGCTAAAAAAAAAAATAACTTTAAAGAGATATGAGAGGAAAAGTTTTAACAGTGGAGTGGAAAATGGGGAAAGGGCGAAGGTGGCAGCCAGCAACATTTGAATTTTACTCCCATTAGAATTGATTCAAAGAATGAAGAACAAATACACACACTACACACACACACACACACACACACACACACACACACACACACACGGGAACAGAAATCTCTTACCCAACAGGAAAGTAGGAAGGGAAGGGAAAAAGAGAGAGGGGAAGTTATAATAAGGAAGGTAGATTAAGAGAGGCAGTGTTCAGAAACAAAACAAATTTTTGAAGAGGGACATGATAGAAAGAGAGAGAAGAATAAACAAAAAACAAGAGAGTGGAGAGAAAGGTACAAATCATAACTTTGAATGTAAATGGGATGAACTTACCAATAAAATAAAAGCAGATAGAATGGGTCAGAAACAAGAATACAAAAATATGTTGTTTATAGGAAACACACTTGAAACAGAAAGGTAAACCTAGAGATAATATAAGGGGATACAGAAGAATCTTTTTTGCTCTAACTGAAGAAGAAAGAGAAGCAATGGTAGGAAGCACAATCCCACACTAAAGAAAAGCAAAAATTAATTTAATTAAATTAAAATAGAAAAATAAGGAAACTATCTTTTACTAAAAGGTACTATCAATAGTGAAGTAATATCAATACTAAACATATACACCCAAAATGGTAGAGCAGCCATACCCTTAAAAGAAAAGTTAAATGAGTTTTAGGAGTAATTCAACTGTACTAGAAGGGGACCTCAACTTTCCCCTCTCAGAGTGAGATAAATCAAACCACAAAGTAATTAAGAAAAAAAGATAAAAATTGAATGGAATTTAGAAGAGTTAAATATGATATACCTCTGGAGAAAAGTAGATTTAAATAGAAAGTAATATACAATTTTCTTAGCAGTAAATGGCATTTTCATAAAAATTGACTATTTTTGAGGGCATAAAACCTCACAAACAAATGCAAAAAGGCAGAAGTAATAAATACAACTCTTTTAAATACAGAATGCAATAAAGAAATTATATTTAATAAAGTGGCATGTAAACATAGATTTAAATTATTTGAAAACTAAATAATCTATGCTTAAAGAAGGAATTGATCAAACAAAAAACCAAACATAATTCATAAATTCATTAAATAAAATTACAAAAACAAGACAATAAACCAACA